>ML783538.1:95379-164388 GCA_009831015.1 Picea engelmannii | reverse complement strand
TGGGAGCGGACGATGGCTCTGCAAACCCCCCTTGGTGGCTAACCAAAACCCATGAATACCAACTTGCTAAGCTACCCCATCAATCACCCCAACAATGGTCAAGTGGATTAGTGTAAGATCCAAGCAGTTATCCGAAATGAAAGTAACCTAATGCATATATGAGAAGGTTATAATGATCAAATATGACACATACCATGATACCCTGGACCAATTACCTCATGGAGCAAGAGCCCTTTCTGATGCAAGCCCAGGCCGGTAGTGATGGAGGCTAGTACTGCTGACAGGACAAGTATGGCTGAGAAGAAGAAAAGATGGGCCCTCAAGGGCCATGCTCAAGTCAATCTGCTCTCGTACTCCATGTCTAGGACCGTGTGGGCCTCGAGACATGATCTCCTAGTTATCTGTAGATATCGGGGATAACAGGAACAACAAGCTCCCAAGAGTATATCCAACAGCCCGCAAGCGAGATATACCAATAACTTGTGACTTAGCAGGGGACGAGACGTTCCGAGGTCCAACGAAGGTCCACCAAACCTTGTGTACCTCTATCCCAGGGGTTGTCTACCCTTCCATCCTTTTCACAATGGGCCAATATGAGCAACCCTACCCCCCGCCGGTTTTGAACTTGTGACCTCCCCGGAGATAACAGATGTTCTTAACCATTGGGCCCACTCAGGTGCTCGAGCGCTTCACTTTATTTACCAACAATCATTGTAGTGCGTTAAGGGCCTCCTTACGAGATATTCCAAATCCTTAATTACTTACCGTCTCTAGTAATTACTTACTAAACCACTAATAACAAACATTAAGAAAAAACCAGTCATGAATTACAAACATTAAGAAAAGACCAACGAATTGATCGAAGGTGTCATATTGGGTAGGGGTTTCATTTTGGCCAGGTTTGGATGTGAAGTTTCATGGCCGGTGTGATCATGTTGATGTCTCTTTTGGCTTGGCATTTCATATTTCACTCAGGCGCTAATGGTTTGGGTTATACCCGTGTACTAACATAGACGCATTTAAATTACTTAGGTTCTTCTTTGTATTAGCATATCTAACCTTCTTTGTATTAGCATATGGAACCTGGAAATCTGCCTATAGGTTGCATATCTTCTCGAATTTTGAGGTGCACATATATTAACATTCTCACCTGATGAACTTCATAGTATGATGGTGGATATCAGTGGATATCAAAACCAGGATGGATTTTCAGGTTAAGGGTGTTCTATTGGTCAAGCCTCCGATTTCTTCTATGTTGTGCTAGTATATGTTTATGTAAGGACTATTCCTATTCATTCTATGTTGTTCTAATATATGTTTATATAAGGACTCTTCATATTCAATAAATAGCTGCTTTTTATATATCATTTGTTTTTATGGTTGACAGTGTCTATCTAGTTTAGTTTGACCACCCTCAATGTATCCACATTTTGACTGAGGTAATAATATTAAAGTAAATGTTAATATCACTATATAGATGATTTCTTATCTCTTTAAGAATATATAACCCACTATTTAAATGAGTCTTTTGTGTGTATAACTATTTTTAAAGTACATAACTTTATTCTGAAATTTAAACTACATAAAGTATGTATTCTGAAATTTAAACTACATAAAGCAGATTTGACATGAATGATTCTTAATTTTGTTGTTATCGTCTATCAACCACAAATAAATTTGTGGTTGTGCTAGTAAATATTAATAACAACAATCATCTCATGAAAAATGGAGCACTTCTTAGATTGTTTTGATGGTTATGTCGAGTCCCCATTATTCATGACACTATAGAGAGCTCATTCTTATCGTTAGTCCAATTTCAGATAGGTTCTACTGTTGTATCACCACGCCTTTTACTGCAACACCATCTGTTGCTAACCCACTACGCCTCGTTATCTTGCATTCTTTGGCTGCAACAATGCGCTCTACTGCGGAACATCGCATCTTGGTTTCAACATTGGAAATCGGGTCTTGGTTACAACATCGCACTATGCTGCAACATCGGAATATCGTGTCTTGGTTGCAACACCATGTCTTGGTGCAACACCAAAACATAGCATCTTCGGTGCAACACCGAAAGACCTTGACTTGGCTACAACATGGACACATTCCAACAACATGTACCACTTCTTTACATCATTGACCAGTCCAAATTGTCATGTCAGCGCATGGGTAAGTAATTGAGGTATATTTCCGTCACACAAAGCATACCATGCAATTTTTTCTAACATTAGTTGACCACTGTCCCATTATTCTCTCATTAAATAACTCAAAACATAATTTATTTTACAACAAAAATTTAAGCTTTTGAAAATTGCATCAATCACATAGTAACTTAAAAATGAAAGCGAGAAGAAAAAAATACATACATAGGGATTTTTCCTTCAAACAACTTTTCATTCCTCTGATCAAAGCTTACAAGGTGACCTCAACAATCTTCTTAAAATAATAGTCCTATGATAGTAAAATCACAGCTTGTGTAAAAGAGGGTATAGCTACAACAGTACAACTTGCTATGTTTCTACCCTTTCTAAATAGAAAATCACTTTAACTCTCCTATGAACACTAAAGCACACTCCAAAAATACAATGTAAAGATATTTCTGAAGGTGTATGCCTTGTTAGTTTTCTAAATATAGTAGATCTATTGTCTTCAATTTGAACTTGAAGTATTTATATCACTAATGATGATCCACAAACTATAGGTCTATGTCTAGTTCATTTCACCAACAGGGATGCTATGAAATTTTAAAAGAAAAAAATAAATGTTTATCTATGTTTTGCTACTTCTATGTGCATCAATCCATGGCTTTTTAAAATATTGAAAACAACAAATAATCTCTTTTCTGTTTCAATACATTACATTATAGTTTTCATGAACTGGGTTTTAGGACAAGGACATGCAAAACTTACTAATAAGTTTCTTTCTTTCCTGGAGACTATCTTCACAAATAACCATCAAGCTCAGGTTCCAATAACCTTACGATTTGTTGTTTTATCTTGGTGGTGCACTTATTTCCACTCATGGGAGAGAGGTAGAAGGAGATTTCCATCCTTGTATTGGCGTCCTTGCCATAGAATAAACAACAGATGCATTTTAAAAACGGTGCTAAAGTACCAAGTCAGAAAGCACAACGTCAAGTGACAGATACAGTTTAGAATCAACACTGTTCAACTCAGAAAAAACATTATTAAACTGCTGTAGTTTACTGTTTCTCTAATAAAGCAGATGTGTACTGTTATTACAGATGTTCCTTATTAACTTTAACAGATTATAAAGGTCAATTCCTTTCATGCAGATATTTATTAACTATGTGTATTGTCTTGATTAGCAGTCCAAGGCAAAGCGACGAAAGAGGTGAATTACAATGTGGCAAATGATCCTTCTGCTGGACAGGATCTGTATGATAACTGGGGCTGAGATTGGCCCATTGTTGAGACTAAAGTAGCTAAGTTTTCCTGAAGTTGTTATCGATTTGTTTGATCTCTAAGAATGTACTGTCCGAGTAGTTTTAGCTTTGGCTCCTTGGCTAATATTGTGTTACAGTCACGTTTGGGAGCATATTTTCACTGACGGGTAATAGGCTGTTCATATTGTGTTTTGTCAACTGCTAAATCAGACCATTATTTTGAGGTCCATCATTATCAATATCTAAAGGCTTTGAAGGATTGAGAGTCGGACCAGAGTTTTGAAGTCGTAAGGAAAATCAACTTGAATCATTTTCAATAATGAAAAACCTGGGTCATGTGGTATCCACTATTTAAACCATTTTTATAATTGTCTTGCTACGTAATTTTGATATCCTTTTGTTGCAACTATTTTATTAACTTTGCCTGGAAATGTATGTATTGAAATATTATTTAAGATATGTTTGCCATGCAACTTGAATGGAATGCTCCTAGGATTAAGGTCACGAAATCCCTATTCGTTTGCCATGCAACGAGTTCTGATTAGCAGGCGTAGTTATGATGTTGATGCAAACAAGAATATGGCTATGTCCCGGTTCTGTTATAAATTTTCTGTAATGATCCGAAGCCAATTTTTTTTTTGCTTGGAATCACTAACTACCACTAGCGTGTTTGATATGCAGGTGGCTATTGAAGTGTTCCAGTTATTTAAATGGTGTTTATACAAGATTCATCCAACACATGCAAGATCACAATATATTCAAGATATAGCAAACACAAGCATAGATCTGACCTTTATTATAAGAAGCATGAATTAGATACAATAGAAATAGAAGATCTGGAATACTCCTCAAATGGCTATAATAGATAACATATATGAGCTGCTACAAAATGCTCCCGCTAATACAAAACAAGCCTCCAAAGGCTAGATAAGAAATGAAGGACAATATAACAGTTATGAACCGTATGAATGCCAACTCCTCAAGCTGAAGGAAGCCATGCTCCAGTAGAAGGCTGAAACCCTCAATAAATCGACCCTGTTGAAAGAAGACTCCAAATGAGCCCAAACTCTGCCAACTGATGGATCACGGTGATAGGATCTCCCTCCTGAAGTCTCATGCCGAAATGCTAAGGCCAAACCCTCTAAATAATGAATCCGCTAATGAAGCTACGCCCTCCTGGATGCTTGGAACCCTAGATAACTTGTCCCTGATGAAGGAGGCCTCCAAATGGTATGAAACTCTCCAAGAACATAGATCGGGCTATGGAAATCCCGTGGGAGAAGTTTCAGATTCAGATTCTAGGTAGATCTCCCTAGATATGAGAAATACTAAATCACAGGATGTCCTCCTAGCCTCCAAGTCGTCCCAAACTGTAGATGAAGATCTGATGATGATAACTCTTCAAAGAAACCCTCAAAGTGATGGTTGAGCACCTGCAAGTAAAACCCAAGTGTTGGAATGCCCAACGTTTCTCCTGATCAGCTAGATCAAACTCTTCTTTAGATGATGATGCGCCCTTGCTGGAAACTCCTGAACAATACGACCCTGTTGCTTTTCTGAATCTGTTGGTGGATATGTGATGAGTGTAGAATGGTGTGGGTGGAGTCTTTCATCCCCGAGACCAATCTTTGGAACAAGGTGAGTGGATCTTTCACCACTGAGTTGCTCACAAGGGTTTGTAACAACAAAACCCCAAACTGTATGCTCAAGAGCAATAACAAGCAAATACCAAAATCCAGAATGAATCATAGGTGCACCCCAGCCTTCTATTTATACTTTTTCTTTTATTTCTCTGTTGAGTTAGATTAACTCCCAGGGTTAACTCTTCCAGCCTTCTATTCTTTCATTGAGTTATCTTTTACTCCCTTTTACCTTTTTCTCAAGTCAACTTAAGAATATAACCTTAGCTTAGTTGACCTTTCCCCTTAGTGTGAGACTATGGCCTAGCGAGGATGCCTAGGCCACTGAGTCTCCTCAATACCTCTTCATCAAGAGGTGGGGGACATTACATTTTCTATCAGGAACAAAAATTTGTAAAGTTCTGTACTAAGATGAATGTTATTATGGAGATGATGATAAATTTGACCAGGAAGTATTATTTAAAAATTCCGGTGGAGTAAATAATGAAGATAATCTGTACCATTTACCCTATAATCACCACAAAAGACCGAGTCGTACACTGAAATATAACTAAAGGAAGATATTGAAACAACACAATTTATCATCCTTTATCGGAAGGAATAGACCATTGGTAGCCTTGTTTGAGAAACTCACTTCAAGAAAATCATATAATCTGTTTTCCTCCAAAGATTGAGATCATTCCACATATCATGGTATTTTGAAGTCAAAATAAATGCTTGTAATTGTGAAGTCACACTAATACGGGAATTCACCATTGTTCTTACTGTGTTACATTCGTTTTTTTTTACAGTTGAAAATGCTTTGAAAATAAAAATAGAACCCAATCTGCATCAAAAGTAGAGCTTGTATGAGAAAGGGGTTATTTGTTTAATATCATGTCCTTTTTTGGTCGAATTGCTCTTCCGCCCATTTGGAATTATTTGTTGAGAAATTTTGAAAATAGTTATTAATATGTTTTGCATGATAAGAATGACTTGTGCATGTACCATGGTTGAGGGAGGAGAACAAGGGGTTTAGGTCCTAATCTAAGATTCTTATAATCAAGAGTTAAAGCCTTGAACCACCAAAGAGATCATCTCTAAGGGATCTCTAGTTATGGAGTTGTTATCACTTAGATTTACTCATTGCAAACCTAAGTAAGAACTATGAGTAATTAGCCCAAGGTCACCCTAATTATTTCTCCATTCAACATGGTGTTTTTCATGTCACACGAAGCATCCCTAGTGTTCATGAAATATCAATCACTTAGAAAAATATTGTGGTTAGTATGAAAGATTAGAACAAAATAATTTCCATTGGTATGTGTGTAAGCAACCAAGGACTTAAGAATGTTTATAATTAAATAATGAATGTTTATAATTAAATAATATGAGAGATTTCCAATTCACATCCATAAATATTAAATGCACATTTTCAATGATTTATACAATCAAAGTAAAGACACTTAGGCCACCCACATCATTGCACAAAGAATACTATTTAACAATCAAATTTGAAAAAATGTGAAAAAAATGCATAGTCAACCTCTATCATTATATTAGTCAAAAGATTGTCTGCATCATAGAGACAAAATACTAGAAAAATAGGTGTGCTCGTTTCACTATAGACAATATACCAATATTGTCACCCAATCATAGGCACAAAGGCCACCCCCGAGCAACTTAACCTTGACAGACAAAATAATTCCAGAAGCAAATCAATAGCCAACTGTTAGAAATAAGAAAAAGAACAGAAAATATACCTTTTCAAAAAAATGTGTTAGCTAGATTAGCAAGAACATAGTAGATCTAAAATAAAAACTCAGATCAGAGATGTATAAGAAAACAGTAGATCTGAAACAAGATCTGAACTATAAAATACTTCTCAGTAATGCAAATATGAACTAAACAATATTTCCGAGTAATGAAAACTAAAGCAGATCTGAGTTTAACATTCAGCTCATCAAACTAAAGTAGATCTAGAACATTCAGATCTAGATCATTCAGATTTGAGTAATGCAAACTAAAGTAGATATGAGTTTATCATTCAACACATCAAACTAAAGTAGATCTAGAACATTTAGATCTGAGTAATTCAAACTAAAGTAGATCTAAGTAATGCAAACAAAGTATTTCTAGATTTAGAACATTCAACATTACGAATAGTAGATCTGAGTTTAAGAAAATAGATAAAACTGAAATTGCAACATACCTTTGAAGATTACCTCTGTGTAATGAAGAAAATCTTGACACACATGTGAAATGTTAAGCCTATGAAGTTATGCTCAGATATAGTCTTGGACTCATAGATCAACCACTAAGGGTTATATCTCTATAGAAGAGAATATATGATTGTTTTCCACCATAGAAAAACCCAAAGAGAAGACAACAAACCCAAATTGAATTCTAGAAGTAAACCCTTGTCATAGCCACATATAGACAACAAGAGAGGGAAATCTTGGAGGTTCCATCTCTTCTCAGGAAGAAGACGATTGCCTACTGTAAGGGTCTAGCAACCCAGCATGAAGGCTGCGGCCCTCTGAGGTTCCAGATCTGCTAAGAAGTGGGATGACAGCCTCTAGAAGAGGGTCGACTTCTAGAAGATTGGCAGAGTGAGGAGAGGGCGACAAATTAAACATAACAGAGATGATGGAGGGATGGACCTGGAAACAACACCCTCAACGCAACATCTAAATGGACCTGGAAGCAGCAAGTCGAACAACCCTCAACACAACAACCTAAATTTCCAGCACAAAGATGGAAATCGAACTAAACTGTCAAGGGAGGCCGCAACACATAGAAAGAAAACTCAAAGAAATCTGCCACTTAGCGTGGGAGACAGTGAGTGAGTGAATCAAAAGGTGGGGGAAGGGTTTCTATTTATAGTTTTAGGCTAGGGCTGAGGGTAATAAAATAATAATTAATATAATGACATATTAATTAATATAAATATTAATTTAATATTTAATATTAAATATTAATTATTATTTCCATTTTAATCTTACTAAGCCCTAAAACAAAAATACAAACCCCACTCAAAAACCAAAATGTGAAGAACAACCAAAGGATTAGGAAAGGGAAATAGGGTTTTCTTAGTGGCAACACATGTCCATATGATTCTCAAGGTGACCAATTTACTTTATCATCGCTGCATAATAGGTACTTCACACAATGTGGTCATGCTCATCTTCATAGTCTCTCCTAGGTCCTGTGGACCATCCTGGGAGAGAGGAAGAGGATCACACACCAACACATCTTGGTACTACACCAAGATCTACCTAATAAAAAACCAGGTTTCCCCATAACACATCTAGGTTCTTATCCATGAAGGTACAAGACCAAGGATCAACCGATGCTTTAGGCATGGGTACCCTAGAACACATCAAGGGGCCCTAGACATATCTAGGGACTTATACTACTTGGTCTAAGACCAAGAACCCTAGTCATCTATTGGGGGCCCTCACAAGGGTCTTTTTCCATGGCTTTAACTTCTTGGTCCCAGACCAAGAACCCCAGGAGTGTACTAGGGGCGATAGTCCACAACTAGGGTCTTATGCCGTCCTCTAAGGAGAATGGTTCTTGTAGCTGCATTAAATTCAACACTCCCTCTCAGCAAGAGAGTCATTCTCAGCAACACCAAGCTTGTATCGAAAGTACACAAACTTTGTCAAGGACAATGGCTTGGTCAAAATATTTGTCATCTTTTCTGTCGTTGGAACATACTGAATACTGAGAATGTTATTTTTCACCATGTCCCAGACATAGTGATATCTCATCTCAATTTGCTTTGACCTGTCGTGAAACACCATATTCTCAGAGAGCTTTATACAGCTTGGGCTTTCACAGTGGATGACTGTGGGTTCTAGCTCTGCATTGAACAAGCTTCAAAGTAGCTTCCTGAGCCACATTGCTTCTCTGCTAGCAGCACTTGCAACAATGTATTATGTTTCTGCAGTGCTTTGGGCTATGGAGCCATGTTTCCTGCTAGACCAGGAAATCATTGTTGAACCCAAACTCAAGAAAAATCTTGAAGTGTTGTTCTGATCCACTTTGTTTCACATCCAATCTGAATCTGTAAATCCATGAAGCATTACACCTCCATTGGAAGTGTATCTAAGACCATAGGCTATAGTCCCCCGAACATATATCAGAATATGTTTAACAACAACCATATGTATATTCTTTGGTTCACACATGAATTGGCTAAGGGCATTTACTGCATAACAAATGTCTGGTCTAGTATGTACAAGGTACAACAATGACCTAATGATCTGTCGATATAAGGTGGGGTCTTATTGATATGAACCTGTAACCAGATCTTGTAACTTCTTTAGGTTAGAGATCATTGGTGTGGTCATTGACTTACAGTCCATCATGCCAAATCTGCGGAGCACATCAACTGCATATTTTCTCTTTGAGAGAAATATCTCACCTAGTTTCTGCCACATCTCCAAGCCCAAGAAATAATGTGTGAGCCCCAAGTATTTCATTTCAAACTCTATAGAAAGATCCCTCTTAGTTTGAGCTATCAAGTTTTCCTCTCAAGTGAGGAACAAATCATCCACATATAAGACTAGGATAACTGGATGATTTTGTACAATCTTTATATAAATATTGAGATCTTCTATTCTCTTGGTGAATCCAAGACTCTGTATAAAGTTGTCTATTCTACCATACCAAGCTCTAGGATCTTGCTTCAATCTGTAAAAAGATTTCTTGAGTTTTCACAAATGAGATTCTTTCTCATGGATCACAAAACCTTCATACTATTTGATATACACTTCTTGCTCAACTTCACTGTTAAGAAAATCAGTCTTAACTTCCATCTGGTGAAGTTTCCAACCAAAAACTGTTGTAAGAGAGATACTAATCCGTATGGAAGTATATGTAGCATCTGGAGCAAAGATCTCATCATAGTCAATTCCTTCTTTGTGAGAGAAACCATGAGCCACAAATCTAGCCTTGTATTTTTCAATACTGCCATCTTCCGCATGCTTTATCTTATAAAGCCATTTGGAAGTTACCATTGATTTTCCACGAGGTCTAGGATCCACTGCCCGTACATAATTCTTTAGAATTGAATCATATTATTATATCATAGCATATTTCCACACTTGATGTTTGGAGGCTTCTTCAAATGTGGAAGGTTCTGAATCAATCACAATATTCAACTTAGCTATGAGACCAGAGTACTTATTTGGCATCTTGCTTTCTCTGAAAGTGCCCTTAGGAGTTGAATTCTTTTATGCTTCCCTTATAATTTCTCGGCACCAGGTTGGTTTCCTTTTAATAGGAGTTTTCTCTAAATTAAACTCAATACTATCCCTTGAGGGATCCACTGGAAGTTCTGAGGTCTCCTCCCTCTGATCATATGGAAGAGGAGAATATGAAGAATCAAGTGGTGGGCCTTCCTACTGCCCTAAATCACATGGAATTTCTCTGGCCCGACGAAAATATACCTCTTCATGAAAAGTCAAGTCTCAACTTACTTCAATGAACTTTTGACCTAGGATATAAATTATGTAATCCTTTGAGGTTTCACTATATCCCACAAAAATTCCTTTCTTTCTGGAGGGTTCTAGCTTAGTCCTCTTATCTTTTGGAATGTGGACATAGATTCATTTGCCAAAGATTCTCAAGTGATCAACTGAAGGCTTTATACTGGTGAAAAACTCTTCTGGATTTTTCGCTTCAAGAACTTTGTGTGGACATCTGTTATGAATGTAGACTATAGTACTGGCAGCTTCAACCTAAAGAGATAACGGTAAGTTTTGGTAATACATCATGGCTCTGGATGCTTCACAGATAGTTGTGTTCCTTCTTTTTGCAACCCCATTTTGTTGGGGTTTATATGGCACAATCATCTCCCTCTTAATCCCAAAATCCTGATAGAGTTCATCATATTTGAAGGATTCAAATTCTTTACCATTGTCTGTTCCAAAATCTCAGATGTGTCTTCCTGTTTGATTTTCAACAAGATTTTTGAAATCTTGAAATCTACTGAAAGATTCATCTTTAGTATTTAAAAAGTAAATACAAGTTTCACGAGAAAAAACATCAATAAAAATTATGTAGTAAGTACAATAATTCATAGATGGAGTAGTCATGGGCCCACAAAGATCATAATGAATTAGATCTAGAATGCGATTAGATTTTCTATTGATGTGAGGATAGGGTTTATTTGTATTCTTACTGAGTGCACAACCTCCACAAACACTATCATGCTCAAAAGAAAATACTGGCATACCTATCACCATCTTTTGCTAACCTGCAAGTGCGTTGTAGTTGAGATGTCCAAGCCTCTTATGCTAAAGCTCGCAGGAATTTATCATCTCGTGAGCTAGTGCTTGAACAACTTGACCTGATATTTTATAAAGTCCACTCTCACGAGTTCCAATAGTCATATCCGTGCTCATATCTCCATTTGAGGGCCACATGAGAGCCTTCCCTTTGGTGAAGGCTAATAAGTATCATTTTCTTTCTAACACTGCAAATGAGATTGGATTTTTCTCTAAGCTAGGAACATAAAGAATTTTATCAATATGAAAGATATTACGTGATTGAAGTTGAAAAGAAGTAGATCCAATTTTTTTTATGTCATAAGTACCATCAACATGAAGTTCTACCTTTATATTGAATTTATTGTCCCGATAGTTTGCAAGATTTAGTTTGAAGCTTGTCATGTGTTTGGAAGCACCATTCTCCATTAACCAAATCTCCTCCCACTTGGTTATGGTGCCAGGAAGAGATGAGATGAGATAATATTATTGATGTTGTTCTTTGGCAGCCCTAGTTTGTATTCTTTGAGGTTCCTCTTGAGCTTTAGCCTCTTCAGTAGCAACTGAGGCTTGAAACTTTCCTTTTCTTCTTTGTTGAGAGGGAGGGTTCCTACAATCTCTTTCATAATGTCCTAGATTATTGCAGTTAAAATATTTTACTTTAGATAAATGAGGATTAAGATGAGATAATTTACCTTGAGGTTTCTTACCTTTGCCTTTAGATTTAGGAAACTTCTTCCATTTCTTGGCTTTTGTTGAAAGAGCATGATCTCTTAGAATTGAGTGATCATTTATTCTTTTGAGTCTTCCTTATTCTTCAAAGCATTCATTCCATAATCTGTCAAAGTTAGGTTGGGCTTCTCTTCCATTGACAGATGCGATAAAAAATCCCCGTGACTCATGGAGTCCATCAATTGCAGTTTTCACAAGTTCATCATCATCTACAACAACTTCTATTGCTAGAAGTTGATCTCTGGTTTGAGAAATCTTGGAGAAGAAGGAAACAATTGAGTCATATTTTCCCATTCTCAAAGTACGTAGTTGTTTCTTCAATATTATCTTATGAGTTGGTGCCTTCTTTTCATAGAGTTTTTCCAAATCATCAAAACAATCTTTGGGAGTCCTTAAATGACCAATGATGGGCATCATGTTTTCCTTAACAGAATAAAAAATGACACTTTTAGCCTTGGTTTGTTTCTTTCTGGATGCTACCCTAGTTGTGTTTGAAGTGGGTTCTTCAATTACCCTGGTGATCAGCTCTTCTAGATCATTCTCTTCAATAATGTTAAGTATCCTGCCTTTCCAAGAATTGAAGTTGGAGGCCCCTACAAGTTTTTCTTCAACTTTGATTAAAGAGGAGGCCAAGTTGAGTTCTATGGATCAGTTTAGTAAATTAGATGCAACGGATCTGCAAAACAAACCCTAAGAATATGGATCTACGCAGGCTCAAGTCTACACTTCTTGAGCTCTTTTCATGATCTAATATCTAATACAATGTTAGAAATAAGAAAAAGAACAGAAAATATACCTAGATCAACAAGAACATAGTAGATCTAAAATAAAAACTCAAATCAAAGATGTATAAGAAAGCAGTAGATCTGAAACAAGATCTGAACTATAAAATATTTCTGAGTAATGCAAATCTGAACTAAACAATATTTCTGAGTAATGCAGACTAAAGTAGATATGAGTTTATCATTCAAAACATCAAACTAAAGTAGATCTAGAACATTCAAATCTAGATCATTCTGATCTGAGTAATGAAAACTAAAGTAGATATGAGTTTATCATTCAACACATCAAACTAAAGTAGATCTAGAACATTAAGATATAGATGATTCAGATCTGAGTAATGAAAACTAAAGTAGATATGAGTAATGCAAAAAAAGTATTTCTAGAGCTAGAACATTCATCATTACGAATAGTAGATCTGAGTTTAAGAAAATAGATAAAATTGAAACTGCAACTTACCTCTGAAGATTACCTCCGTGTAATGAATAAAATCTTGACACACATGTGAAATGTTAAGCCTCTAAAGTTATGCTCAGATATAGTCTTAGACTCATATATCAACCACTAAGTTTTAGATCTCTATAGAAGAGAATATAGGACCGTTTCCCCCCATAGAAAAACCTAAAGGGAAGAGAACAAACCCGAATTGAATTCTAGAAGTAAACCCTTGTCACAGTCACATACATACAACAAGAGAGGGAAATCTTGGAGGTTATAGATCTTCTTAGGAAGAAGATGACTGCCTACTGTAAGGGTCTAGCAACTCAGCATGAAGGCTGCAACCCTCTGAGGTTCCATATCTGCTAAGAAAGAGGGTCTGCCACTTAGGAGAGGGTCGGATGCTAGAAGACTAGTAGAATGAGGAGAGGGAAACAAATTAAACATAATAGAGATGATGGAGGGATGGACCTGGAAGCAACACCCTCAACGCAACATCTAAATGTACCTAGCAACAACAATTGGAACAACCCTCAAGAAAACAACCTAATTTTCTAGTACAAAGAATGGAATCCAAACTGAACTGTCAAGGGAGGCCACAACACATAGAAAGAAAACTCAGAGCAATCCTCCACTTAGCATAGGAGAGAGTGAGTGAGTGACTCGAAAGGTGGGGGAAGGGTTTCTATTTATAGTTTAAGGCTAGGGCTTAGGGTAATAAAATAATAATTAATATAATGACATATTAATTAATATTAATATTAATTTAATATGTCATATGTCATATTAATTAATATTTCTATTTTAATCTTACTAATCCCTAAAACAAAAATACAAACCCCACTCAAACCCAAACTCAAAAACCAAAGTGCAAAGAGCAAAAAAGGGGTTAGGAAAGGGAAAAGGGATTTTCTTAGTGGGAACACTTGTCCATATGATTCTCAAGGTGAACGATTAACTTTATCATCACTCCATAAGGGGTACATCACACAATGTGGTAATGCTCATCTTCATAGTCTCTCCTAGGTCCTGTGGACCATCCTAGGAGAGAGGAAGATGATCACACACCAACACATATTGGTATTACACCAAGATCTACCTGATCAAAGACCAGGTTTCCCCAGAACACATTTGGGGTCGTATCCACCAAGGTACAATACCAAGGATCAAACCATGCCTTAGGCATGGGTGCCCTAGAACACATCCAAGGGCCCTAGACATATATAGGGACTTATAGTTCTTGGTCCCAGACCAAGAACCCCAATCATCTACTAGGGGCCCTCACAAGGGTCTTTTTCCATGGCTCTAACTACTTGGTCCGAGACCAAGAACCCTAGGAGTGTACTGGGAGCCCTAGTCCACAACTAGGGTCTTATGCCATCCTCCAAGCAGAATGGCTCTTGCAGTTGCATTAAATTAAACACCAACCAAGGTAGTGCACCTGTCTCCAAGGCTAGTGCACCAAGGAAGAATAATCAAATTCCAAGAAGGAATTCCAGACCATAACCAAGAGAATGTCCAAGCTAAAATTGAAATTCCAGTTGTAGAAACTACAACTACTGCAGTTCCTTTCCAAACTTGCACACCACTGGTCTTATCCAGTTTTGAGAGTGAGTATGAAAAATGAGCCCTAGCGCCCCCTATTTATACTACTCTATCTCACTTGACTGGGCTGACTTCTCTTTTTGGTGGCTCATAACTCAATATTAAATATTCTCTTGAGTTGACTTGTCTCCTAGAGTTATTATCCAATGTTTTAGGGTTTCTCTTTCTTCCTAAAATATTCTAGTATTGTAAAAGGTTACATGTGGAGGTTAATACCTCCTGCAACTACAATAATATCAACACTGCCTCCTAGCTAGGGAGGTATTAAAGGAAATGGTCTTGAGCACAAACATTACATTCAACTAGTAGCATCATCATATTCCCACAGGTTATCTCATGATCAAATCACGAGCACCATCATCACTTATCGAACTAGATAGTCTCCATGGAAATCAAAAAAATTCCATCCAATAGAAAACAATGGTGTCTATCCATAGTAATACACAACTACTACCCAGTGGTAGATGAACCACTCCTAGTAGCACACAACTACTAACCAATGACACACATTCACTACCAGTGGATCACATCTACCACAATAGCATGCAACTACTTTCCAGAGACATACAATCTCCACAACAATCATATCATCTGATATCAACGATATCATGATACAAGCTGAGTCATCTGGGCCATTCTTCAACTCACATCTGTGAGATTTGGAAGAATATCTGCCCTCAAAATGTAAATCATTAGCTATGGGCTATATAGACTATTCTTCCCAAGCATAGAAGAAAAAATGTCTGTAATTTCTGAGCTTGGACCATTCACCTAACTTGGCCATTCCTCCGACACTAATCGTAGTGCAACCTGGAAGGAATGAGTCTTCCATAAGGAATGCCTATCCTTGATTGTTGAACCTAAACCATTCAGCTAACTGGGCCATTACAACAACACTAATCACAGTGAAACGTAAAGAGAATCAATTCTCCCTAGGGAATGATTTTCCAGACCATTTCCTATGAAAATGATTGTCCTGCATCAACCTCCCAAATGGACCATTCTTTGAAACTGCTCACAACTGTGAACTTCGAAAGAATGACTTCTTGGTGAGGAAAACCATTCTATGTGACCACTACTCAGAGTGACTGGAAATAAGAATGATTGTCCCATACCATTCCCCACACTAGCCACAAGGGGAATTGTTGTCTATGGTACATCAACAATCTATCAGACCATTTTCATTACGAAAATTATTGTCCAATGTGGACCATTTTCCAAACTAGAAAATTCCTTTCCGTCAGAAATATCAAACCATTTTCCAAACTGGTAAGATACTTCCCATCCTGGACCATTTTTCGAACTGGAAAATGACTGGCGATAAATCAATAAGATATTAGTGCTCCCTCCCAAACTATGAGTAATCACTTCGTTTTCCAATACCGAATTCATCTCCACGAGCCCCATATTGTCTCTTAAGTACACAAATGTTTCATCTTGGAAATATGATTTACCAAAATATCTTCTATCTGTTCATTTATGGAGATATACTGGAGAACCACGTCTCTATTTTGGACTTTATCACAAAGAATATAATTCTTGATCTCAATGTACTTCATCCTGTCATGGAACACTGGTTTCTCTAAAAGCTTCCCATAGATCTTTACAATATATCATGGTCGAATTCAACACTTGATCAAATGGTCTAGAAACAAACTTATGGAGTCACATTGCTTTTGTAAAAGCATCACAAGCTACAATATATTCTTCTTTTGTAGTGTTGAGTGAAAAAGACTTATGTTTCTTGCTAGCCCATGAAATCCTCTCAAAGCTCAAACTAAAACATATCCAAGTAGTGCTCCTTCTGTCATATACACTCCCTCCCCAATTGGATTAGAGTTTCTTCATTTTCTTTAGATTTGTTATCATGGGAGTTTTCTATGGATTTGCAATCCATCATCCCGAACTTCTGAGTAACCATTCTGATACACTTTCATTGTCATATGAATTTGTTTCCATGATTTTGTTGTGTATGAGATACTCTGCATCAAGTTTCTTGAATACATACAAGGTATACTTACATTTTCATACACAGGTCTCTTTCTGGCATAAAATTATTTCTCAATTTGCTTTATTGGGAAGAACAATATTTTACATGTAAATTTCAATCCATGGATACTACAAGAGGTTTATCTAATTTACTGGAACAATAAGTCATCATCGTCTTCTCCCTCCTTCTAGAAGAACCTCTAGTTATGAATCTCACAATGCTTCCATTCATAAGTATTTTTCATATTTTCTACATACATTGTTCTTCATCACAACTTCCATTTCTTCTTCTTGATTTCTTCTAGTGGGTTCAAACCAAGTTGGTAGTCTTATGATTATCGATATAATAACTGTTTTTTCTGGATTTTCTTTGTTTCATGGAATCCTCATGTTCCTCTTTAGATTTTGGTTCCATGGAGTCTTCCATAGATTCCATGCCCTTCCTTCCTAAAGATTCAAACTTCTTCCTTTCATCATAGGAGCATGGATGTAGATCAACAACCAAGGATACTTAAGGATTCTTTTTTAAGAAAGATTCTTCTAGAGTCAAATTGAACACATGTTGCTTATAATGGCTGCTACTTTCAATGGTGAACATGAACAGATAATTTATAATCTTCACAGATTCTACAATGGATCATATCATTTAGTATTATCTCCCACCTAGTCTCAGATTCATTCCTGAATGGATTCTCTTCTTTTGTAATTCTCCAATCAGCTCCCTCCATCTAAGACAATCCATGCTTATGTCTGCATCCTTATGGATTTCTATAAAGTGTCACAAGTTTTATTATGGTTTCCTCTTGATTGTTGAATTCTTTATGGTCTCTTCAAGTTTGATTTTGATTGTGGCCCATCTGACAATTTTTACTTATATAATGGATTTCACAGGAATTGTCGCCAAAGATTGTCAACGTATTTCATCGTTTTCATGTGCATTGTAGTCATCGCAATAGCAATCCTTATCTTTTTAATCTTCCATAGGTATTGTTTTACTGAAAATCTTTTCTTCTAAGAAATATATATGCATGATATGTACAGGAACTATGTAAACATGGTATGAACAAGAACTATGAAGAATATTGTTACCTTGACTAGAAGAAGAAGTTTGTTTTATCCTGCTTGGTTTTCTTTGAGGGTTCTCTTTCTTCAGCAACTGCTTCTTCATTTGTTTCCTTTCTTTTCTTTAAATTAGGACAGTGGTACTTGTAGTGACCATAATTTCGACAGTTGAAGCCTTGTATTTTCGAAATATCCTTTTCTTGATTTGGTTTCTTCCTTAAGCCAAACTTCCTCTTATTCCTGAAATTATTGAATTTTGTTGTGAAGGCTTGATCATCATATTTATTTTGGGATTTCTCTTTGGCACTAATCATTGATTCTTCTTGTGCACAACAAGTCCAAATTTCTTCAAATGTGGGATACTCCTTGCTTGTGTTCATTCTTAGAGAAAATGCATCCCATGTCTTGGGAAGGCCATTGAGTACTATATTTACTAGTTCCTTTTCTGAAATGATTTATTCAATAGCTTTTAGTTGATATCTTAAGTGAGCGATTATTACAAAGTATGATGTTATGCTATCATTATCATTCATTTTCATGTCACGGAGCTCATTTTTCAGACTCATTACTTGCCCAATTTTTTTGACTGAGAAGAGATTAGTTAGGGAATCATACATTTTCTTAGATGAGTCAAGATGAGAGATGTAGGGTATCAAGTGGTATTTTAGAGAGTCCACTATGATACTCATGGAGTTGATGTCATTTTCTTTGAACTTCTCCATAACTACAATGTTCTGAGGTTCCTTCTCTTTTCTTGCTTCAAACTATGGTTCCGTGATCTTGCGTTTCACTATATCCAACACTTGATTCTTGGAAAGGATAAGGTAAATCCTTGTCTTCCATGCTCTGAAGTTACAATCCCCTTCTAACTTGTTTTCTGACTTCATAGAGTAAGTCATGACATCTTTGACTTGGTTAGCCTTTGAATTTGACTTTGTCAACCTTTGAATTTGACCAAAAACTCAAACTTGAGACCTTGTCTTGCTTACCGTACGAGAAGATGCACTAGGTTATGGTGCACTAGGCTATCTAAGAATTAGGTCAATCTCTTTAGTTAAGGTTCCTTAACAAGAGGGTTAGGGTTTTGTTGTTGCAACAAAACTTTGACTACAATTGCAGCTATAACTGAGTGAATCCTCCCAATTTATCTTCCAATAGTTAGACCGTCTGAAGATAGTCTCGGCCCATAACCTATTATACAAATAGGTTTTCTCATTTCACCATAGAAAATATAGCAATATTGTCACCCAATGATAGGCACAAAGTCCACCCCCAAGCACCTTAACCTTGACAGAATTTGAAAGAAAATCAATAGCCAACCAAGGTAGCGCACCTTTCTCCAAGGCTAACGCACCAAGCAATAATAAGCAAAGGCCAAGCAAAAATTACAAAACATAACCAAGAGAAAGTCCAAACCATAACCAAGAGAAAGTTCAAGCCAAAATTGAAATTCCAGTTGCTGCAGCTGCAGCTGCAGTTGCAGTCCCTTTCCAAACTTGCACACCAGTGGTCTTATGTAGTTGTGAGATTTCGTATGAAAAATGAGCTCTAACACTCTATTTACACTACTCTATATCACTTGACTGGATTGACTTCTCTTTTTGGAGGATAATAACTCAATATTAAATATTCTCTTGAGCCGACTTGTCTCCTAGAGTTATTATCCAATGTTTTAGGGTTTCTCTTGCTTCTTGGAATATTCTAGTCTTGTCAATGGTTACACATGGAGTTTAATACATACCGCAAATACCATAATATCAACAAATAGAACATTGGCTGCAATATTATGCTTTGTGTTTCCCCCTCATTTGACATGAGGAAACGTTGATCACATTTGGGAAACTAATACTCTTTGAGGGATGCTCTCCCAATGGCACACTCAAGTTCACATATGATGTGAACTATTCCTACTTGGTCATCTAGATCTCGAATTCTATGATTTTCTCCAACCTTTGCTATATCATTTCTTGAGCTCAGTAGGGAGTTTCCCAACAAATTTATCTTTGATCATTCAATAGTACTGTAGATCGTTGCATTCATTCCTCCTATTGATGGAGATACAATGAGTGATCTACACTTTGATGGATTGGTACTCTTGTACGGTTGCATCATTACAAATATTTCACTGTGGTTTCTTGTATGGTTTCCTACTTACACATGGTGTGATAAATTTAACTTAGTCATAATTGTTGTCAACACTAAGTGGAATGTAAAAAACACTTTGTGACAATCACAAATTTTATTTTTTTCCTCGTCGTACCATGGTGAGACATACATTCTCCATATAAGTGTGTCATCCCTCAAGACATGTTGTATTACTAGGGAATCAAGTTAGTTACACATGCCACAAATCCCAAACCATACTTAACACATTTTCTATCCTTCCCATTATCATTTCATTCCATTCATCATACTTCTCGTTCATGATTGACTTGTTGTGTATCACTTAGAAAGGTCCAAACAAAGTGAAAGAAGACCCTATGTATAGAAACCAAAAATCAAAGAAATCCTAACAAAGGCTAGAGGAAGGAGCGACAAATATAAAAATCCATGTACCCCTAGTCCCATGCCTATAAGGGGCATATCTAAAGAAAGAGACCAAGAAAATAAGATAAACTTAAAAGGGGAGAACAATTGTTAAATCAAGGCTAAAGGCTCACATGTGGACTAAATGAAGACGCTTATCTCTTGAAATCTATCAAAAGAAGACATTTGCACCTAACTATGTGGTCAATACATGAAGTCCCCTTTTCCCCTTTCTACTACCAATCACCTTATCACCTAGTTTTAAATTGGTAACTCGAGAAACACAAATTGATCTTAGGGGTTCACCATTGTGATAAGGCCTAAAGGTTTTCCCACCATGGTTAAGCTCATGCAAGTTGTAAAATTAAGCCAATGTTAATTTCATGCTAGAAGATATCACTTATGCTAACTAATAATTGACTTATGAATAAGATTGACTCATCACTATGAGTTGGAAACATGCATTTGGAACTATAAAGGAGTTTTCCACATCATCAACATTTTTTAGCACATGGAGCAGGATTACATGGAAATTTTAGTGAAGGGGGGAAACTTTTTGGGATGCACTACAAACATGGATGGATTGCTTGGCACTTTTGTGCAGGTGCACCCCCTTTCGGTTCCTCTTATATACTATTGGAGGATTTTCAGAGGGGCACACCTCATTTGTGGGGCCCTTTTTCCTCTTATGAAGCTTGGTGGGGAATACCCTCATGTGGGGCCCTTACTCCACTAGTGAGGGCACCCTCTCTCTCTTGGCCTCATGTGGGGTGCTTATCTCTCTCTTGTATGGAGAACCACCTTTTGAGTGGGGCACACCTCTTGTGGGGCCCCTTTTCCACTTGTGAGGAGATGGTTTTACCCTTGGTTTTGAGGCAATTTATTTTATTTACCCATGGTTTTTAGGCAACACATTGTATTATCCCATGGTTTGGGGAAAAATCATGGTTTTTTCCCATGGTTTCTCATCCATTGTTTGGTGGGGTGCGTCATCTATATAAGGATCCCTCTCTTCATTATATGTAGGTTGGATATCAATGAAATAGAGCTCCTTGCCTATATCTTTTCTAGTGTGTGAGACTTTGTTGTTAATTCAACCATATAAATGTGGATGATTGAGTTTCTTAGAGAACATAGGAGGGATCTCTTGCATATTTTTGAAGATTCTTCTTCACGCTTGGAGTCCAAGTGGTTTCTAGCCACTTGGAGAGGTATATTTTCCTATGAAATTTGTCCTTTTTTATTTGAAATTGCATGCTACGGACATACTAGGATAGTCTTAGCACAATTTATCTTATGAAAGCTCACATTTCTCTTAGATTTTGTAGTTTGTAGTGCTCATGTGTGAGCCCACTTCTCTTATCTACATTAGCCCCTTTAAATTTAAAGAAAAAACCCCTCTTTGGTTGCTAGCTTTAAAGCCCATAGCCCTAGGATGGCGTAGGGCTTGGTCTATTTCATGCTTTTAGCCACAACATTTAAAATCTTCTCTTCAAAAAATTTCATACAATTTGATATTGTAGTTTTGAATTCTTAATGTCAAGTTGTTGTTTGAAAGGTTTTCTAGCTATTCATGCTCTCCTTATGGTGCAAATTAGTGACATTTCTTCTCATTTTTTTTTATCAGATTTTCTGTTTCTTCTTCCCCACTTAACAAGTGATAAATTTCTTGTGAACAAAAGAGTAGTAAGGTTCATATTCAAAGTTTTGTTTGCAGGCTTAAGAATTATGTTTTGCTACACTTTGAAGCAATTTCATTTTATTTCTGCTAAACCTATTAACTTTGCCTCATCAAACACTAATTCTTTGTTTTGTTTTTTATTATTCTAAACAAGAGTTGGTATAAATATTTTGATTTTGATAGGTTAAATTTAGATCTTATCTAACTTGTCTTATTTCCATCGGTCTAATCTTTTCTTTATGGTTATTTCTTTCATTTATTTTTTGATAGATTACTCTTAGGTCTAGAGTTTCTTTTTCTAAATTTCATATCAACAAAGCTTGATCAAATAGGAAAATTAAGTTTTTTTTTTTCTAACATTTTCAGTTATAATTGGTAAGAACATAAACCGTTCAAATCTGACCTGCTCATTTACCTTTAAAATATGCATTTTCTCACATTTAGCAACTAACAGTTTGCAGATTTTTGGGTCATGGTATCTCATTTTTATTGGGTAGAAATTTACTTGGTTAATTGTAGTGATAGTTAATTTACATATATTGCTTTAGGTTGGGTTATAAGTCTTCTTTAATTTTCCTTGGCATGTCCATTTCAAAGAATTGTATTGAAACAAATCTCCATAGCACTTTAATGAATGCTTCCATGGTATTTAAATTTCTAATTCACTCAATGAACATATGGGAATTTTAATTTCTTGTTTGGATTAGTCATATATCTAAAATAACATGGAATACATCTTTTAACATGGAATGCATCTAATATATGGGAATGATCAAATGGTTTACGTTTTATACTTCAGATTATATTGACTTTGAGAATTGTTGTATGCTCTCCGATTGCGCCTAGCAACAATCTTTGGGATAAAAAACCATTCTCTAAGTCTGCAAGCTATTAGAGAACTAAATTATGTTCTCCCATTGAACCGATAAACAGTCTTTGGGTTGAGAATAGTTCTCTTCGAAGTTTGTTTGAACATTGTATATGGTACATTCAGATTTCTTATCATCTTTAAGGAATTCACCAACACATAATCATCAAACAATTTATTTCATGAACATGTTTATCTGGTTTTGAATGACATTATGGTTGCTCACTTCACTTTACATTTCAATGCTCCATTTTAATGTATAAATATGCAAGCACTTTTGTTTAGATCAACACCACACTTAAACAAATTTGCAACACTTTGCAAATTTACCAGAACTAATTCAGCTCATAAAATTTAGAACCTCCATTTTGAAACATCTAAAAATACTCTAGTCACAAGGCAATCCCTTGGGAAGAGTATTTAATACATACATCAATCACAAGGTTTCACTTACAAAAGGTGGGGAAGATATCCCCTCTCCGCATGTTCAGGTATTTATAATACTGCTTGGACTACTATGCATACATGGATTTCAAAAGTGCAATCCACCTTGAGTGGAATCACTATTCAACTTATGACACTTACCCTAGCGATTGATTTCGAACTAGTAAACATAGCAATGTTAGGACATCACCATGTGACTACAAGGAGGAAATATTTGCATTACCTGGGAACAACATATAATCACTGCCTCAACTCCTTTGGAGGGTTCCTGCTAAGTATTATGATACTTAAATATCGGTTCATTGTTGCATATATGTTATCATGATTGTTCCTTGAACCTTCACTATCCATTTTTAGGACCTGATCAACTGGATTGGTTCACAGAAGGCCCCTTTCATTGCTTTAATAAATGATAAATTGTATTTAATAATTTCACAAGGAATATCTTCTAGGCTAGGAACCTCTTAGGTTAGACCACTTAGGTGAAAATAGTGGCTAGTCTAAGTTGAATTCAAAGTTTTACATTCACGGTTAGGACTTTTCACTTAGTGAGAGTTTGAGTAGAAAAAATTTGGTGCCATTGTCAGGGATAAGTTGAACTCCCTAGTTATTAGAAATCTACCTTCAAACCTTACTCATGAGTAAGACTTAAATATTCATTTAGTATAATAATTTAGTGACAACAAACAAATAGAACCCTAGTGGTGGGTATTCCATAAGAAGTTACAATCAAACCCTCTATCGTAGTTTCTTTGATCCAGAGTCTATAGGAGGTGAATTAGGGAGATATCTCAAGCTTATTTAAATATTAACCCAGGAAGTCCAACTTCATCCACCAATCCTCCAAGAATAGTCACAAGGGGAAATAAACCTTGGGTTACCAATGCTTATAGACCCTTAGATATGTCTAGAATTTTATTTTATCCACACAATCGTACCGATAAATATGACAAGTGGTTACCTATGTTTTCATGGAATAATGTGATCATAGTGGAAGATCATATCTCACACTTCTACAATTCCCTAGGTGTTCATGAAATCCATAATGATCATGAGGATGTGGTCATGAAGTTGTTTTCCATATGTTTGGAAGAAGACTCTAAGTCTTGCTACAATTGTTTGACAACCAATATCATTAGGACTTGGAATGATTTTCATGAATGTCTTAATGAAAATATGGGTGATAAGGAAAGACGGTAGGATGGTGCTAACGCATTTGCATGAGATGAAGAAGGAAAATGAAATTATGAGGGAATTTAATGACAAGTTTGACAAATTGATAAAGGAATTTCCTAGCAACCTATAACCGAGAGATCAGGCCATCCTAATTCATTATACCAATGATTTTGAGGGTCAATTAAATTTTATTTTCAGAGATAAGTCGATAGTAGATTTAGAAGAAGATAAGGAGTTGGATAATAAAATAGAAGAGAACATGTTTTAAAGGTTGAACATTTTGGTACCCCTAGGGCTTCCACATAGAAGAATGAGAGTAAGGTTAAGGTGGTAAACCTTTTTCACCCTGCTCCTGATCAATTAACCTTTTTTCTCGATCTCTTGATCAATTAACCCTTTTTCTAGAAATAAATGAAGATAATGAAAGCTACCTTTTCTCAAGAAAGTGAGACACTCCAACATAAAAAAACAACTCTTCAACAAAAATATGCCATGTTACAGAATATGATTATTCAGCTAGAGAGTAAATCTCAACGAAACAGACTTCAACCAAAGGTAAATAATGGATGGGATAGGCCTAGACCTCCACAAGGTACAATATTCAATAAAAAGAAAATAATCCCAGTTCTACTTAACAACAACAACTCAGTGGACAAAGAGTATTTTCCATGGTGTAATCCTTTTAAGAAACCCCATGATCAAGATACTTCTTTCTTTGCAAAGGAATTTTTTGAACATGAAAAATGAAGCAAGTCAGGGATAGTCAAGTGGTGTTGATACCAAAAACTATATATATGATTCTACATACATTATAAACATTGTTATAATCAATGTGTCTAATGATAGATTGAATAAACTAAAAAACAAGGGTTTTGATGATGCCACTATTCGTGGAGCATTTTTCGCAAAACCGTCCCAATAAGAAATAAGGAAGAAACTTCAAGAGAGAGGATTAGTAAATTACCAAAGAAGGGGTAAATGTATTCAAAAAGGACTTAGAGCTCCCCCACCACAAGGAGGTGTTCCTAAAATAAAACATTTAGTTTCCCAAAGACATATACAATCAATGCAACTAGTAAGGAATATGACCAAGGCAGGTGATGATATTAACATTTGCATTCAATCATGTTTCACAAAGGGTCATACAAGTGTTCCAATAATTGAAATATTTAAGGTACAATCACTTATAGAGAGAGGTAATAAAGTTTTAGGATGGATTGAAACAAGCGAGGTTCATTTTAAGGATCCCCCAATAGTTTTTCAGAATATGAGTCGGGAAAGGAAAAATTGCAACCATAACCCCTTTTACATGTGATAACTAGTTAATGATTTCTACCTACACAAATGCATTTTGGATTTAGGGGAATCAAATAATGTCATTCCATTTATAGTAATGCAATGATTACTCCTTACAACCATGCGACCATAGAAAAATGTGTGTTCCATGGATGCAAAAGAAATCAGAGTGTATGGCGTGATAAAAAAGTTACATGTTAAGTTGGTTGATTATCCAGATTTGTCAATTGTAATGGATATTGTTGTATTAGATATTTCAATTTCATGGGGTATGTTTATATCTAGGAAATGGGTTGCTGACTTAAGGGGATTTGTTCAAATGGACTTTTCCTATGCAACAATTTCTACCCTAAAGGAAACTTTGTTACTATGCATAGGGAACAATTTCAAATATAGCACATAAAAGATCCCAATGAACCCATGAATGATTTTGTTTGTTCATTAGATGATGACACGGGGCCCACTTGCAACATGGAACTAGCATAGACATTGTTTTCAGTTCCCTACTAGGTGATATAATGAAATTTGATTATAAGTTATAATTTGAGGCCACTAACAACGTTGTCGAATATCATGCCTTGTTCCTAGGACTTGATTTGGCCATTGAGATGGGGATACATATTTTACAAGTGACAGGGGATCTTGACTGGTGGTGTCCAAATATAAAGGAAACTTAAAAGATATCGATGATGTATTGAGTTCATATATGTTTTTTTATGGGACATCATAAATTCGTTTGATGCTTTCTCTATTGAGGCAGTCCCAAGAGAGAAAAAAACCCAAGCTAATTCCTTAGCTATAGTTGCATCCACTTCTTAGTCTTGTGAATTCCTTACATACGGGAAAGTAAGAATGGATTTTATCTATATAATTTCAATCATAGACATCATTTATAATTGACAAGTTTTCCGAGATGATGCACAAGTTTTGAAATTCATAAACAACTAGGAGAATTTTCCAATAACAAAACTTATTGGAGAATATTAGATTTGATAAGTGTCCAAGTTGAGGAAATTGAATTCGAAAAAAACAAGGAAATACCGAAAGGGTTGGTACCTTTGGAAATAATTTTCTATTGTCATGATAGGTATAAACCTAAGAAAGAAGTGAGTACTCATAATGACTACTAAGAGATTAACATTGGAACAAAAGAAAGTCCAAAAATGATTAAGGTTGGAAAGGACACTTTTGCAAGAGAGAGAAAACAACTAGAATAATTTTGATCCACATTCATTGATCAACATTAGTACACATACACGTATCCTTAATATTTTTCTTTTTATTCTCTTTTCTATTTGAATTTCCTCACTTGGTCTTTTTCTCCTTTCAAATGTGGGTTGCAAACCTATTTTTTTTTACAGTTAGTCATTTTTCTTCGTTCGAAATTCTAACATGTAGTCATTTTCAAGTGATGTGGGACTAAAAAGAGAGATACTAACATGTTCCTACCTCCTTTCCCATGTCTCATGTCCCACAATCGCCCAAACCTCAATTTGCACATTTATCTCCACATCCTCCAAAACACACCTTTTACCTTTTATACTTAGTTTGTTTCTTAGAATGTGGATGCAAGACACCCATATATTCCACTATCATTTTTCTCATGTCTTATTTCCCATAGACCCAGAGTCCCACATTCTATATAAATACCCTCTTACTTTTGCGACTTACAGAATGAACTTTTCCCATGCTTACTCTATTTTTAAATTTCAGATGCATAAGTCTTCCCCTTCAATCATTTTCATCTAATCATGTCTTGTGTCCCACATTCGCAATCATTCCTTCAGCATAATGAACTTACTTTTCTTCTTTTCACACCTTCATACTTAACCATTTTTCATCTACCACAAAATACATCACCATTTCCCGGTTTCATTTATCTTCCCCACCATATCATCCAACACTTCTGTGAACTTGATGTTTTTATTAAAGTGATGTATTTTTTAAACCTCAAGCAATAAATTCAAAAATCTTGTCGTGTAGGATAACGAATTTGAAATAAGAGCTATTGTGATTAATCATCAAAGGAATACGTGGTAAATTAAATAAGAACTAATATGTCAAGATGTAAAATGTTATATCGACACTAGCGCCACCTATTGGTAAGAACAAAAAGAAGTGTAAATAATGTCAAGTAGGAGAAAATATTTATATTGTGGAGATATTCTAAATATGCTCGGATGTGAATACCAATGTCTATAGTGGTCACGATTTTACAACTACTACAAGTCCCTCCCTTTTGCTAAGAAGAAGAGAAACCAGGTATGAACATCATGCATAGTCATGGTTGGTTGTGTTCTAGAGGAAATATATCTCAAATATCGTTTTAAATGGTGTGTAGATAAATTCAATTCATATAAGTGAATAATATAGCTCCAAGAACAATATCCTATCTCCCTAGAAATATGGTGTGTTGATAAATATTTGTTCGAACCTAGAAATAACACTAGTGCTTCTAAGATTGAGGTAAGTTCCTTGAAGTACCCATACAAGGAATTTTCCTAGTTGTTTTCTTGCATGATTAGTTTGGAATCCATAGCCTTTGTTCCTAGAAGTATCATTTCTATTCTCCATTTCCTTGTGCATGAATATTCCCTCATTGATTGGAGTTGCATTATTTCTAATGAAATCACATTTCAACTGAAGAAGGCCCAGAAATTTTACATGACATCCCATGTGATTTTCGCCAGAGCCTACTACCTTTTTTTCAAGGAATTAGTGAGTTAAAGAAGTGTCAAATTCAAGGTGGAGATAGTCTTTTCTTGGTATCCAACCTTATGGCCACACAAGGCTCAATATCATTTCTACTTGGTCCACAACAATTTTATTTGAAAATTCAAAAAAATAATCTTCGGCCCTTAAACGTGAAGACGATCACTTAGCTTCCACCTTTCTCTTTGATAAATGAATTTTATAAACTATTGAATCTTTTAGTATCATAAGGTTATTTGGCTCCGAAGTTAAGTATTTCTTCCTCCTTTTATATGTATCATACAAACATTTTATTATAGAAGTTTACAGGAAATACAAATACTTGGCTCATTTATTTAATGAGAAAAGAAACAAGGAATTCATCTCATTCCCTTTGAAATTCAAATAAGTTGTTGTAAAACACATATCACATTTGGATGCATTTGCAGGTCAATTTGACCAACCGGGCTTAAATGAAGATGAATGCACTGAGGGTTTTGACCATTGTTATTTATTTATTCCACATGTCCCTGGTTGGATATTCCTCTTATTTTACAAAAAATCAACAATTTAAAGGAGTTGTGGATAATTTAAATCTCTCTGAGACTTCATCTAAACAAGATTTTAATAATATGTAATAATTATCCAACACTAACGAGTGCTATCGACAAAAAGGTAGACAAGTGACTACTAAAAACCCTAATTCTCCGACTTTGTCTGAAATAAGTACTTTAGTAAGAAAAAAACCAAGAAGCAACGGTTTGGAAACAATGAAAATAATTGCTAGAAACTAAGATGATGGGGGTCAGAAGGACCCAACAAAGAAAAATGTAAAAAAATCCCATGTTGTACACACCTAAGATAAAAGAAAAAGAGAGATACACAAATCAAGGTTAGAAATAAATGAAATTTAAGATACTCCATCAAAAATGGATGTCGATGAGATTATCGAAGAACCTAGATGGTCTAAATAATGACTATAGGAAACCCAAGAAATTACTGAATCTCTTGTAATACATGAACCAAAAATATTCGAGGAAGAGTATGTAACACTTCATGACATGGCCTACAATTAAATTATAGAAAAAATGTTATTTGAAAAAGTAAATACAAAAAACACGAGAGTTTTTGCGAAATCGAAATCAAAAATTGATTTCCATGGGGTTGCACCTTCAAAGATTGTATAGTTTCATGAAGAAACCAGAGAGTGACTAAAATGATATGTCAATAATATAGAAAAGGAAAATTTAATTTGAAAGGAAAAATAAAGGAATTAGAGGTAGCTTTGATTCCAATGTAGAAATTTAATGACAAAATCAGCAAGAACTATATTTTGTCATACACTTAGCAACTTAGAGATAATTGTCATCTATGAACTCTGCAATGTATAAACCCACATTTGAAAAATATTATGAGCATAAATATACATTGCCCAGAACTTTTGCAGCGGAATAAACACAATGAACAACAATCACACATCCATGTAATAATAAGAAATTTGGGCAGCCAGCCGGGGAAAACCTCAATGTGAGGAAACCCAAAGAGAGAGAGAGATTTTATTAGCTTCAAGAAAGTCTATTAGCAACAAAATTGCAATTTCCAGCAAGATAAATCCACTTACAACACCCAACAGTCCCACTCCTTTCTACCTAGATATATGTGTCGAATCTGTATTGTTGTACGACTCTCCTTTGCTCGACAACACCTCAAAAAATTTGTCAAATAACAGTTTTACAGACATAACTCTACAACCCCTTCTGCAAAAAGAAATACTCCAAATAGCCTCGGTTTCCATGCCCGCAATTTTCCTCAAAAAGCATGCCCTCTTGTTGTACGGATTCTATGGATCTATATAGTACAACCTCCCTAACAAAAATAAATTTCAGCCACTTCTAAACAAAAAAATTCCTTGGGAAACTTGCTTAATATCCCTTGGGAAATGTGCCCTCCTTGACTCCCACTTTCCTCTCTCAATCTCTCTTGAAAATATCTTGATCACCTCTTCTCATTGTTTTGTCTTGCACACTACCTAATGCATTCTCTTATAATTCAAAAATGACCTTTCACCTTCTATGTGTCTCCCCTTCCCTATCCCCAAATCCAAAGGCCAAGTTCTAATCTTTCCTTTACATGATCAAGGGACATGATTCATTCCCTCCAAAATAAATCACTTAAAATATTAAAGTACAATTTCACTTTATAACATAAGTGCACTTTATGAAATAAAGTCACTTTATAACATAAGTGTACTTTATGAAATAAAGTCACTTTAATATTAGAAGGTACACTTTATTAAAAAGTCACTTAAATAAGGAGTTTGAAGTCTATCATCATAAGAGTACACCATACCACCTTCAAGCAAATGGAACAGTAGAAGCATTCAAAAAGATATTGGAGAATGCCTTGGAAAAGATCTACAATGTTAATAGGGATGGTCGCAATTTGAAAATACTAGCAATACTATGGGCATATAGAACTACATGTAAAACGTTGACATGACAAACACCATTCAGGATGGTGTATGGACAACAAGCAGTGGTACCATTGGAATTTTTGTTACCTAGTTTGGATGTCGCAACCATTACTAACATGACAGAATGTGGCGCAATAGAAGAAAGGATAAGTGAACTCATGGAGATCGAAGAGGATAGGATCCTGGCAGGATTTTTCCAGGAAGTACAAAAAGGCAGAGAGAAATCTTGGAATGACAGACATATCAAGAAGAAAAGTATTAAAGAAGGAGACTTAGTCTTGCTATATGAAAACAAATTCTTTCAACATCTAGGTAAATTTAGAATGCATTGGTTAGGGCCATATGAAGTCCAACATGTTACAGATGGAGGATCTGTGTGACTAAAGGATCTAACAGGAATCGAATTAAAGGGAATAATCAATGGGAGTGGACTAAAGTTGTACAGGGACAGTCGACCTCACCAATTATAAACAAGGACAACACAGTAAGGCAAGTACGTATATAGTGTACCATAGTAGACACTAGACTGAAAAATGACAAAACCAAACAAAAAGAGGAAAAGGAAGAAAAAAAATACAAAAATACAAACGAAAAAAAATACAAAAACAAAGAAAAGGTTGTGCGTAGGAGTTACCGTGCTAGATATTAGAATACAACGTGGAGTAAAAAGTAAAGTTGGCGCAAATGTACGCAAAAAGTGAAAAATGACCGCAAAAAGGTCTATAAAGGGAAGAAAGTGCATAGTTATTCAACACTTATCCCATAAGATTCTATTGCCAAATATTGATCACATTGTGCAAAAAATTGACCAATACCGATAGGAGATATAAAACCTCAAGGAAAATCTCATCCGTACGACTCCCTCGAAGGTAAAAGAAAAAATGAGACAAGAAGCTGCAGGCAAATGGACGAAATGAAAAGACAAGTCAACACAATTGTGGGCTTGTTTGAGAGGGAAGTGCAAATGTGACAACATTGGAGAAAGATGAACAGGTCCAACAATGGGACTAGAAAGAAGGAAAGATAAGTGCAGCCATCCAAGACCTCAAGTAGAGGCAGAAAACAATGAGTATCACCGAGCGTCTCAAGGGAGCACAAGACATGAAAAAGATGCAAGAAGAGCTAATAGCAACACCGACACGGAAGCATGAAAGACAGGCGCAGATGGAACCTCTTCAATATCAAGAAGCGCAATTGATTGCACAATTGGAGGAAGAAAAGAGGAACATGGTGAAAACACAGGCAGAGGGTGCAAAAATTATCCAGGAGAAGATAACAACGCAAGAATTAGAAGTTCTCACAGAAAAATCCACGTAGGTCAAAACACGAGGAAGGGAACTTGCAAACAAGTTCCATAGTCTAGCATAGACTGTCGAGGGACTGTGCAAAGCCTAGGTGGGTTAAGATGAGCCATAATTCAGTGTTAGGGGCATGTTGGGAGCAGGTCCATTTTGGGGAAAAGGATATTTTTGGAAAGAAAAGCATGAAGTGGGAGAAAGGAGGCTAGCAGGAAAAGCAACACGTATAATGTAAAGCTGCATGAAAAGGAGCAAAGCATGCAAGGTGTGCATACAAGAAGACCTAACCATGCTAGGGTTAGGGTTTTGGTAAACATTTTAACAATTTTCAAACTGATAGGTGAGTATAAATAAATACCTAGGGAGTCTAGGTCGGTGTGTGCGTGTGTGTGTGTGTGTGTGTGTTTGGTTGCTCCTAGAGTTTGAGTTAGATGATGTGTTATCGTAGAGGAACATTGTATGCATAATATGTTCTTGTGATAAGATGTTGAGTTGTATAGAGTAAGTAGGGTAGATCTTGAGGGTTAGAGCACAGGTTGAGGAGCTTGGTGTGATCTAGTCTGCTTCATTAATTATCTTGACCCAACTGAGGGAGAATTGTAATGCGCATAGCTCCATGACTTTGGAGAAACTATAATAAAAGATAAAAATATCCAAATCTTTGTGAACATAGCATAGGAGGGGGTGAACCATGGTAGATCACGTGTTATGTGGATTGATCATTGTTTATTCATTTACTGTCAATGGTTAGCTATTAGATAAATGCATGAATGGCTTAGTTAGAATTAATGATTTGCATGTATGAATGATGGAATAGTTAGTATGAATGAAGGATATATCAAATGAATGAAGATCACAGACTACAATCCCATATCCCCACTCATATGTAGGCTATAAGAACCTGATCATTGCAACCGCCCATAGAACTGTCTCAGGTGAGACTGGGTAGTGCACCCTGGGTACTGTGCTTCCTTACAGTTTACGAGGTGGGACGATAGTTTTAGAGGGCTTTGTTGGAAACTTGTACTAGATATGAACCTAGATCAACTTATGATAATAAAGTGAGATCAGAGTAGATAAAGTAGTTAACCAACACCAACCCATTATTAATATGGGTGTTTAAGTTAGGTAGTTGTGGTGGGTTGGGGTTTTTCTCGCCTTGGACTGTTGGTTGGTGGTTTAAATTGTCTTCGGCTTCCATTTTATAATATATGCTACATTTTAAAAAGACAATTTAATAAGTGGACTTATGAAAAAGGTATTACAAACAACAATTTCATTTTATCTCAACAAAATAATTAACATAATTTTGTATAAAAAAAAGAAAAATTATGTGTTATCTTTACAATGAACTTGAAAAAAACCTATATAAGATTACTGAATTGTTGAGAGATTTATGTTCAAGTATTAATTATGTGTAGTGAATATAGCTATTAAGTGTTCAATATTATTGGTATTTACATTCATAACCAATGACAAATTGTTTAGTATTTTTTACAAAGCCAGGAGGAAATGACAAAAAATCAACCATAGATTTCTTGTAATGGACACGATGACAAGATATTGGGTTTGATCCTCTTCTATTAGTCTTGTTTTCTTGCTTCAACCTTCAAAATAATGAAGCATAGTGTGCAAATGAACACAAATTTCACCCACGATCCTTTAAAGGTACGGGACAAGAGGAACATGTGAGCATTCCTAGGAATACACATGCGTTCTTAGGAACATGCACATGTTCTCAAGAATGCGTGTGCGTTCTTGCTGACGAATCTACATGGCATGATAAATAGAGGTTTGGTCCTTGAAAAACCTATAGGATTAGGAATGTGTGCATGTTCCTAAAAATGTGCACACGTTCCTGCTGACCCCTTTGCCACATTTTCATCCTGCAACTTTATGCACTCACCCGTATGTGTGAAAGAGAATTATGTTAAGAATTTTCCATTGAATAAAAAGTTGAATTCCATGGAGCAGGAAGAGAACCCATTCGTAAGTGTGATGCAAGTTTTGGGTGTTGTTGTAGAAGTGCGACTGAAAATAACTAAAGACCTCGATGTGATGAATATTATCTATGTTCAGGAAGAGATCAATGGGAAAATGACTTTGGAAATGGTGGAGAGTTGTGCTACACATAACTTCATGATGGAATACGTTGCATGAACGATTGGATTGCAATTCGAGCAAGCACAAACTTCCTTCGAGGAAGTTAACTCAGGTGAACATGAAGTTGGAGGTACTTCCAAGAACATTCCTATAAATCTTAGGGAGTGGACCAGGAGGATGAAATTCACCATTGTTTAAATCGATGAGTACAAGCGATTATGAGGCATGATTTCATGTGAATGGAGAAGGAAGTCCCCATTCCACATGTCAACTATTTTTCTATTGTGTCAATACCAACTCTATGCTTGGTGCCTATGATCCGGGAGAGCCGAGGGATGAAGATGTCATCCTTAAGTTTGGTGGACAACCAAAAATATTTCATAGACATTGGTGGACAAGGTGAAGAGATGGATGAAAGAAAGAACTCAAACAAAGAAAAACTGTTGGAAGACTTAGAATGGCGAGTTAAAAATATTGAGGATATATTTGGTAACATGGTGGAGGCCATTGGGAAGTTCAAAGAATTCTATGAAGAGAGTATGGAAAGGATGGAGGCATAAGAAATGAAGAAGGTCGAACTTGAGGAACAAAAAGTAGAGACATTTGTCACACAAGTGTATGATGGGAGGAACAACAGTCATGGTACAAATGTGATAGGAAGAAAGTTGGACTGAACACAAAGACACTTGGATATGGTGAGTGGCATTACAATCCTGAACTTGAGTATCTCGTGGAAGAGAGTGAAGGCCAAATCGATTCTAATGTCCCATTGCTGATATATTGGATGTAGAAGTATAGTGATTCTTCGTAGCTTGTGAAGAAACAAAATGAGGATAGAAGTGGTAGATTAGGAAGCTTCCTCTTTCCAATCCAAAACTTGAGCAAGGGCATGTTGGCTCACTGTCACAGAAACAACAATAAGCCAACTAGCCATTGTCACGGTGATGATAATGAAATTATGAAACACTTTCATGGAGACAAAAACAAAAAGAGTTGGTGACATGGAGACAGATGCCACACTCACTTGGAGGATGTGAGAGTTGAACATTTGTGAAGAGAATTGATTGATTTTTTTGTTGGGGTGAGTTCTTGCGAACTAGCATCACAGTTGGAATAGCTACCTAATCAACTAAGTCACAAGGGGATCCAACACACATTATAAGAAAAATAAATCAAAGTAACGACACAACAAAAAGACATCAAGAAAAATCTGCTTAGGAATAACAAATGTCATTGGTAATCGCAACAAGCGAAGCATATTGGGATTGTGAAGATAAGAACTACTTTGAGTGGGGGAGGGTGTAATTCCCTAGTAGTTTGAATCGACACGCATGCTCCTTCCATGAGTCAAACCAATGAGTTGAGCAAGACGAAGGGAACCCAACCTATTTTTATATGAGTTGGGATCTTTGTGCACTTTCATGCCGAAGAAAACTTTCCAAAACTTAAATTGCAATGAAGGTGGTGTTAGAAAAATAGGATTGTGAAGAAATAAAATAAAATAAAATGTAGAAATAAAACACAGAAGATACACAATAAAATGGAGACACAAATATACGTGGTTCACCCAATGTGGGCTACATCCACAAGAGATATTGCCAGGTCCTTCCTTTTTATTATCCAACAAATGAAGGGATACAACCTAGAACACACTCTCTGTAAGTTCCTCTTCGTCATTTCACAATATCCTCTCTTAGAATAGAATATTCGCAATCATGCATAGCTGCAATACATTTCCCTCATAAAAGAGTGTTTCCTTCTAGGAAAAAAAAACCTAACATAAATTCTACCATCAGATATGTGACCTTGTAATGAATGATCCACATTTACTATGAAATTACTATATACATTTAAAATGAAACTTTTTCTTCGGGCGCTTCACCTCGGAACCCCCATCGGGGAACAAGTTCCCCTAAACCTCCAACAGGGCTTGCTTTCCCCTAGACCCCCCAACCGTGGGGATGATCCCCCCAGACCTTGCATGGGGGGGAATTTCCCCTTGCAACCCCACCCCACCCCCACCTGCATGGAGGGGTGTACAATATTTCAAGGTGTATAATCTTCATGGGGTACAAAGAGGGAGGAAAACAAATATCTATGAAATAGGAAGATAATCAGGCTGCAGAACCAACAGTTTCCCACTTGGAGACTGGTCATAAAAACTCCACTGTTGTTGTACCTACTGGTCTATACTCCACCTTGGACCAAAAGAATTTCTCATCTTCACCTTCATGCTTGAAGACCAACTAAAACTGAGTACGAACTCAGTTTCTCCCTGGTTACGCCCTTTGTTAACATGTATGCAGGATTTTGGCTATTGTGTATCTTTTCCAACTTCAAATTTCCATATTCCAAGATGGATCGTATGAAATGGTACCTGAGTTGTATATGCTTAGTATTCTAATGGAAGGTTGAGTTCTTTTCAATATGAATGGCACTCTCGATGTCACAGTACTTCCTACTATTCTCTTGCTTCTTTACCAATTCCTCCATAAACCTCTGTAACCAAATCATCTCTTTACTAGCCTTTGTAGCAGCAACATACTCTACATTTCTTGTTGAAAGTGAAACAAGCCTTTTCAGTTTTGAAATCCAACTTACTGTTGTTCCACCTATAGTAAAAACATACCCCGTGGTGCTCCTCCTGCTATCTTTATCACCTACCATATATGAATCAACATATCCCTGTAGAACATTTTTTGAACCTCTAAAACATAATGCATGAGTAGCGGTACCTTTCAAATACCAAAGAATCCACTTTACTTCCTCCCAATGTTCTTTACCTAGATTGTTCATATACCTACTCACAAATCCCACTGCATGTGCAATATCTGGTATTGTCCAAACCATCTCATACATCAAGCTACCAACTGCTGATGAATAAAGTACCCTGGACATGTATTCTATCTCCTCCTGTGTCTTGGGACACATTTCTTTGGTTAATTTTAAATGGCTAGACAAAGGTGTACTAACTGGTTTTTCATTCTGCATTCTAAACCTCTCCAACACCTTCCCTATGTATTCACCCTGAGACAATGTCAAATTGTGATTTTTGTTATCTCCTGTTATTCTCATACCAAGGATTTTCTTTACAACACCCAAATCCTTCATCTAAAATGAATTAGCTAATTTTATTTTTAACACATTTATATCCTGCCTATTAGACCCTGCAACAAGCATGTCATCTACATAAAATAGCAAGATAATATAGCTTCCATCTTTTAGTTTTTTAAAATAAACATAGTGATCAGAATGGCATCTACTATAATCATGTTATGTCATTCACCTATCAAACTTCAAATACCATTTCCTTGGAGCTTTCTTTAGGCCATACAAGCTCTTCTTCAACCTGAATAAGAAATTTCCCTTCCCTTTGACCTCATACCCCTGTGGCTGCTACATGTAAATCTCTTCCTCCAAATCCCCACGGAGAAAAATTGTCTTTACATCTAACTGTTCAAGATGTAAATATTCTACTGGCACAAGACTTAAAATAGTCATAATTGAAGTCATTTTAACAACAAGAGAAAATATATTATCAAAATCTATACCTTTCTTTTGTGAAAACCCCTTTATAACAAGTCTAGCCTTGTACCGCTTTGTGCCTCCATCTTCTTACTTCAAATTGTAAACCCATTTATTCTGCAATGCTCTTTTTCCTACATGCAACTAAACAAAATCCCAAGTCTGGTTATTTACCAGGGAATCCATTTCCTCTTTCATGCCTTGCTCCCAATTATTTTTAGTGTCTACCTACATTTCCTCTTCATAACATTCTGGTTCACCAGAATCAGTCAACAATAAATAATACAATGAAGGAGAGTATTGTTCAAAGGGGATACTTAACCTAGTACATCTTCTAACAACATTTGCAGGAGTTTGAGGTACCCGTTTCTCCCATTGTTGTACATTTTGATTTTCTAGTACCTTTGGAATTTCTATTTCAGTGATCTGATCAAGCACGGTGTATTCTGGTTTTTCTTTTTCATGTTTCTCTCCCTGCAATTGATCTTTGTACATGACCTTCTCATTAAATATGACATCTCTATTCCTAAAGATTTTGTGATTTTCATAATCTCATAAGTGATAACCAAAATCATTAACATTGTATCCAATAAAGGTACATTTCTTGGATTTTCCCTCAAGCTTTATTCTATTTTTTTTATCAATATGGATAAATGCTTCACAATCGAAAGTCTTAAAAAATGAATAGTTTACCTTTTTACATGTCCATGCCTCCTCTGTAATTCTACCATCCAAAGAGCTTGAAGGTCCTATGTTTATTAAGTAAAAAACAATACCTACAACATATTCCTAGAACTATAAAGGAAAACCATCATGCAATCTCATACTCTTTGCATGCTCCATGATTTTCCTGTTCATCCTTTCTGACACACAATTTTCTTGTGGTGTTACTGGAACTGTCTTCTCTCTACAAATCCCATGGTATGAACAGTAATAATCACACTCCCTGCTGCAATATTCACCTCCATTGTCTTCTCTGAGACACTTCAACCTTTTTCTCATCTCACTCTCAACCAAAGCTTTCCATTTCTTAAAAGTATCAAAAACATCAGATTTGTTTCGAATGCAATAAACCCAAGTTTTTCTAGTTGCATTATCAATAAAAATAACATAATAATGAAATCCAGCAAGCGATGATACTTGAGTTATACATCTGCATGCACAAGTTCTAACCTTTCACTCTTCTTTTCTTTTCCGACTCTGAGAAATCTGACTCTCTTCTATTTTCCATAAACACAATGTTTACAGAAATCCAAATCAATTTGTTTAAGATCTGACAACAAATTTATTTTGCGAAGTATCTGCATCCCCTTCTCACTCATGTGTCAAAGATTATGATGATACAATGTTGTATCCACTCTTGTAGAAGCTAAAGAGATAGAAGATTCAGTATTACCAATACATAAATACAATGTACCTACCTTCTCTCATTTTGTTATCATTAGTGATCCTTTGGTGATCTTGCACACCTTATCTGTAAATATGGATATACAACTTTCACTTGCCAACTGCCCTATTGAAATTAGATTTTTCCTTAGATCTGGAACATATCTTACCTCTTTCAAAAACCATTGGTTTCCATTCCTTTGCTTTATTTTTACCTTTCCCATTCTAAACATTTTGCCTGGTGCTTCATCACCCAAATGAACCTGTCCAGAATCACCTTGGACATAATCTATAAAATGTTTCCTATGGAGTGTGGCATGAAATGAAGCCCCTAAATCTACAACCCAAAAATCAGAAATATTATCTACAGAAAAAATCAAAGCATCTTGTAGCACATCACTTGTTACATTTACTTCCTGATTTTTCTCCTGTTGTCCATCTCTTTGTCTCTTTGGAGTTGTGCAATCTTTCTTCATATGTCCTTTATTCTCACAATTCCAGCACTCTATCTTTCCCAACCTGGATTTGGATATTCCCTTTCTAGAATTCCCACGGTTCCCCGGGCCCTTTCCTCTATCCTTTTGTCTTCCCTTGTTCTCCATGTTTAACGCATTACTTGATTTCTCACCTATGATTTTCCATCGCATTTCCTCGTTAAGGATAACACCAAGAACATCATCAAATTTTAAAGTGTTTGAGCCAGAGATAGACTTACTTACATCCATGACCAAGCCATTCCAACTTTTTGGCAATGAGGACAAGATTAGAAGAGCCCTCACCTCATCATCAAAGTCTATTTTTATGGAACTTAGCTAATTAGTAACCGTATTAATTTCATTTAAATGATATGGAACAGACCCACCTTCTAACATCTTCCTATTAAATAATCTCTTCATTAAAAATACCTTATTGGACATTGATTGTTTTTCATACAGTTTAGCCAATGCCTCCATCAACTCCTTTGGTGTATTTTCTTTCGAAATAATGAAAGCCATCAATGTTGTCAGGGTCCTCCGTATCGTTCCTAGTGCCTTTCTCTCAAGAACCTCCCATTCTTTGTCCTTCATGGTCATCAATTTCTTTGCTATTCCACCCAATGGTATGAATAGATACTTATGATATAAATAATATTACATCTGCATCTTCCATAACTAGTAGTTTTGGCTGTAAAATTTCTTGACTCTTAACTTTCCATCTTCTACCATTGCTCCCAGTTGAATCAAGAACCCTCTTCTCCTATGAGTTACCTTTCACTTTGATATGAGTTGTTAGAAAAACATGATCGTAGAGAAATAAAATAAAAACAAATGTGAAAATAAAACAAAGAAGATACAAAATACAATGTAGACACAAATATATGTGGTTCACTTAGTGTGGGCTATGTCCACTAGAGAAAATTTCCAGGTCCTTCCTTTTTATTATCCAACAAATGAAGGGATACAACCTACAACACACCCGTTGTAACTTTGTCTTCTTTCTCTCACAATATCCTATCTCAAAATACAATATTTGCAATGATGCATAGCCACAATGCATTTCCATCATAAAATAGGGTTTCCTTCTATGGAAAAAAACCCTAACATAACTTCTATCATCAGATCTGCGACCTTATAATGAACAATCCAGATTTACTCTGAAATTACAATATACATTTACAAGGAACATTTTCCTTCAATTGGTTTGCCCCTGAACCCCCATTGGAGAATGCTGTCCCCTAATCCCTTTCCAGGGGCTCACTTGCCCCCGAACCCCCTAGCTTGGGGGATGAACCCTCCGAGACCCCGCAAGGGGGGAAAGCTCCCACTGCAACCCCCACGTGTGGAGGGGTGTATAATATTCAGGCGTGTACAAAGACCTATGAAACATAAGGATAATTAGGCTCCACAACCAACATGTGGTAAGTTGGGTGGGCGCCATGGTCACCATAGGCGTCCTCACCAAAAGACTCATGAGTTAGATGATGGTCACCCAACTGACCGAAAAGTAAAACATAAGTTTCTGGAGACTCAATGCCTTGGGCGCCCTAGTGCACAACAAGGGGAATCGGCTAAACGAAAAAGTGAAGAATGAATCAAATGAATTAGACACCTTGGGCATGCGTCGTGCCAAGGGGAGTTGGATCGAACAAAGTGTACGACGAACACAGACCAAGGTAGAAGACTTGGGCCTCAAAACTGAAAGTGGAATGAACTCAGCCAACTTACGAAGAGCGTGCTTGGATGAGTTGGTCTACTTACCCAATGACTGCGCACCTATTCGCAAGGTCAACTCAGCTAAATGGAAGGTTGTGTCACATCACGGTGAAAGGGTGCGTTCGTTTGGTGCACGCGTATAAAATCCAAGAGAAGGAGTCATTTGGAATCATCATGGAGAGCAATTCTTGAACAAGAAATTCGGCTAAGGAAAGGAAGCAAGTTGAACTGAGGCAAGATGAACTTGACAAAAACGCAGGTGTCTTTGTTATGAAGCACAAGGGAGAAATGGTTCGTTTGTTCTGGTAGCCAAGGTGACAAAGAAGGGCGCACAAGAAGGAAATTCACCAAAGGAGCTATTCTTTTTCGTTCAAGGTTTTGTGTAACTTAGCGAAATCTCTTCTTCTATAAACTTTCTTTTGTGGGACAAGCGTTGGCTTGGAAAACTATTCTTTTGTTCATAAATATGTTTTTCATATTAGGCCTGTTTGGATACCCACATTCATGTTTTGTTTGCACTTTGTATGGTCTCTTTTACTATTGAAATAATTCTAAGTATAAGAAATTCAAGTGTTACTTAGAGAGAACCAAGTGATGTCTTAGCCCAAGTTTACTAATTCGGTGTTGTCTTTTCGCCGAAAAAAAGAGGTTGGTGCAGGGCCGTGACTAGGGGCGTTCTTTTACTATTGAAATAATTCTAAGTATAAGAAATTCAAGTGTTACTTAGAGAGAACCAAGTGATGTCTTAGCCCAAGTTTACTAATTCGGTGTTGTCTTTTCGCCGAAAAAAAGAGGTTGGTGCAGGGCCGTGACTAGGGTCGTTAGGTGTTTCTGCCTAGGCCCGTGACAGATACCATGATGGTGTTTTTCCCGGCTTTGGCTAAACGTTTTACATTTTAAGTTTTCTGGTAGGATTTGGACAAAATCTCTATTTTATGTTGTTTAAATTGTTTTTCTGGATGTATAAATGAATTCAGTGTGCTGAAAAACCCCTGGGGCACTAGGATTATACAAACTTAGCCACTCAAATCTGCAGATCTAACCATTCATCACCGAATTTCGAGCAAAATAAAACGGAAAAAATGTCCAGAAAACTCCCAAAAAGTAGAACGTTTAGAAATACTCTTGGGGATCCAGTATTGATGCGGCCCCAAAATTTACGTAACTCGGGTGGAGAAAATACACAGTGATGCGCGAAACAATATAAAACTCTTAGTAAGGTGTTATTACAGGCCGAAAGAGTGTGAAAATGGGCGGCTACCTTTTGACGGCGTGAAAGAGATACTCATTACAGATCACTTAGACACGCAAAGACTGGAGAAAGTAGAGGACAAATGCATCGTCCACACCTTCGATAATTATACAGAGCTCGACCCCGTGGTTGAGGAAGACTACTTCTGCCGCACCAAGTACAACTCCACGGGCTCTCCTAAGAACAAACACGATGTAAATTTGACCTCCAGTCTTCTTTACTTATATCATTTAAGTCGAGGTATCTTGTTTTATTTCTTTCTTGTGTTTCAAAACCCTAACCTGTGGGATTCGTCACATATATCTCTTACGGTCTCCACTATGTCCTTCTTCTATTTCATAAACCCCAGTACGCCGATTTTCCCCCCTCTTTTACTTTCATGTTCTGTAAGTGCGAAATACCTTATAATTGGGACCGTTTCATGATTCAATGCGAGCACTGTGAGGACTGGCGAGTAACTTTTTTTTGGTTTTTGACCTTTATATTCTTCTATCTGTCTGGTGAACGAAGCCCTTTGCACAAAAATACCTATACAACATCCACATGCGTATGCTATGATAATAATACATCATCATACCATGGTTAGTGTTTTTTATTTAATACAAGCAACCAGTTTACACTTGGGAGTTATAGCCTCGAACCCTGTACATATGTTTTTCACTTAAATTGGGTTCAACAGTATTAATTGATACATGTATGTTGAAAACTATTATATGTGCGCTCTGATAGATCATAATAGTCTTTTATAGATCCTAAACCCTATGAGCAGCAAGAAAGAATGGAGGACTCTACTACTTGCTGATTGTCTTGCCATTGACATGGGTCTACTACTAGGTATACTGCTGCCAATGGATCTAGAAAGGAAATGGGCTCTGCTCTGCTCTGCTCTATGCTCTATTCTTCCTTCACCTTAGCCCTGACATTCGATATAATGCTACAGTTGATACTTAGAATCTATCACTAACCGTCTCCACTCGTAATCTGATACCTATAGTTTTAATGCAGTCCTATGACTGACCTATTTCGGTCTTCTTTATAATGTTAGTCTAGTCGGGGCATAGCTCTTTCTCATGAAATTTCGTATGAGGAATAGAGAATATCTCATTTTTTGCACCCATTGAAGCTATCGATTCAGTTGTTACGATCATATCAAGTCTTTGTTTACGTAATTTATCCAGAACTAGTTAACAGAATGGATGACCCTACGCTGATCCACGACTATAAAGCAAGAAGAAGAGACACAACAGTTGACTTTGTTGATCCACCAGTAGAAGATCCAATTCGAGAGTCCAAAGCATCCTTTACAGATCGAGATACAGAGCCAGTTTACCGGGGCGAACATCAGGTCGGTCCACTCCTGGATTAGCTGGCTTAGAGATATCACAATGCCCATATTTTGTAGCACAAAAGTTGCTAATTGACTATCATATGAACTAATAAGGAGTGGTAAGTGAAATCCCCTACACCATATTTTTTAATGGTCAAAAGTTACTAACAATGCAGAAAGGTAGTAATTATGGGCCTGAGTGCATTCCTTTTGACCTAGAATAGCTGAAGCCTGAAACCATTTCTACTATGTTTGTTGCCCAATCAATGGTGTTCGGTGTAGCAAGTCAAAAGGTGGATCTAAATGTTGACGCACCTTGTCTCAGAGCTTGTGGGATTTTGCCCAGATCATGGTTAGATACGAATATCTACCTTACTTTCAAGACTTTACTTGCATAAGAATAATTGAATTAATTATATATCTAATTATATTAGATTTTGTTAGATTTACTAAGATATTTATTATTTTTTTATTATGTATAATCAAATTGCATGTGATTAAAAGTTTGTAATTTATTTTTTAATTTGTATATTATAATTTTTTTTGAAATTTATATTTTAATAATTTTTTTAGATAATAGGAAAAAATAGAATTCGATAATAAATTTATAAAAACTAAAATCATTTCTTTTTTCAATTAGATTAAGAGAGCCGAGTACAAAATGACATTAGAAGAGCATAGCACAGCACATCACAGAGTAAAAGCCAAGCCATTACATATGCATAATTAGGATAGAACTATTTCTTCTTTCAATTAGCTTAAGAAAGGAGACCACAAAATGAAAGCCATAGCATATGCATAATAAGGATATTATAGTATTTAACATATTCATATTTATGAAAATATTTTTTTATAGTTGTTTAATAATGAGAGCCATAACATATACATAATTAGGATAAAACCATTTCTTCCTTCAATTAGATTAAGAAAACAGAGCACAAAATGAGTGCTATAACATATACATAATTAGAATATTATAGTATTTAACATATTTATAATTAAAATATTATAACATTTAACATATTTATATTTATAGTATTTAACATATTTATAATTAAAATATTATAACATTTAACATATTTATAGTATTTAACATATTTATAATTAAAATATTATAACATTTAACATATTTAGATTTAGATTTAGGCAAATATCTTTTAATAATAGTTGTTATTTATTTATTTTTACATAATTTAAATATTATAGCATTTAACATATTCATAATTAGAATTTATAACATTTAACATTATATCTATATATATATATTTTTATAATAGTTGTTTAATAATAATAATTATTTATTTATTTATTTTTGTTTGAGATAATTTTTTTTATTTCTTCTTTCAATTTGATTAAGAAAGAAAATCACAAAATGAATGCTATAACATATAACATAGACATAATTAGGATAGCATGAAATGTAACATATCCATAGGTAAATACTTTTTGTGGGTGGCCCTCTCCTTTGGCTAGTTTTTTTTATGCATCCTTGTTCTCCCTCTATAGTTTCGGGTTCGTTTAGGATCAGATGCATACCCTCTTCTTTGTAGGTTTGGTTGCATTTTTTCCGGTGCCGAGTTCTAGATCTTTTTCAGTAGGGGTTCAGAGTTTTGGATTCTCTCTTTTTAGAGAGATATGTATCTCACTATGATTTGGTCCGTCTTGCACTTGGGTTTACTTTGGGGTTCATTTTGTTTCCCGCTCTTGGTAGGTTTTTTTGGGAGGTCTTCTCACACCATGGTGCAATTCGTCTCTCTGGTTGTGTTGATATCTTGAGGGTTTGATATATGCCTAGATGATAAGGGAGCTTCATACCACATTGACTTGGTTCATCTAGTCTCCAGTGTTGGTTTGTTTAGGGTCCGATGTATTCCTAGTGGATGTGGGAGCTACATACCGCTTTGACCCGGTTCATATTCTCTCCAGGGTCTTTTGCTTGGGACGTTCTTCTCTATGGTAGAATTTTGTGTGTTTCCTCTGGTCATATTTTGTTTCTTTTAGGGGTGTTATTAGCTCCTTTTTTATGCTTACTTTTATGCGGCTTATGAGCCAACTCATTGGCCTTTATTTTATAACCTAATTTTATTCCCATGTTTGAGTTGTGCTTAAAGAACCTACAAAATGTAATTTGATTCTCTTCGAATGAATATAATTACCTTTTTCTGTGAAAAAATGCTTTGATTTCTTTATAATTTATAAAGAATAAATTTATATCAAATAATAATAAAAGTATATATATATATAATTAAATTTTTTTTATTAAATATTATTGTAGAGTGAGAAACAATTAAAGTGATAATATTGTTTTAATTTTTCTTTATTAATTAAGAAAAAATGTGTAAGATGAGGTTTATATCTTGTTTGTGGAAATTTTATAAGGTGGAAAATGAATAAAATCAGGAAGGTCTATTATTGGTCAACTAGTTCAAGGATAGAAAGATACCTATTTTTTCTTGAAAATAGAGCGATGACTTGTAATTGCAATAAGCTTCCATGTTAATATGTTTTCTTAATTATGACTTAATTACAATATTTTTACAAAAGTGAATTTCATGTTTAAAAAGATTCATGTTGTTTGAATGGATGTAGAAAAACCACATCATCTAAATGTTTTAAATCTCAAAAATCCAAACTACATTGTGTACATTACAAGAATTTGAAACCTAATTGTATAGTGTGTAGATGCCATTTTTTAAAGAATGATCTTCTTATTGAATTTGAATTATGGTACTCAATGACATAGAAATACAAAAGTGTTGGAGTATGTGTCTTAGCTAGTGCAAGACAACCCCATGATGAACCAAAAAACAAGTTCGAGGTGTAGCAAAAAATTGTCACTATTTTCAAGTGGAGGAAACTTTTTGAACTAGATCACCTAAACTCAATTTTTGATTACTTGGGTTGGGTTGAAAAAGAGGTGATAGGATTATTAAATATTTTTCCAATTCCTTTAGAAGTAAATAACCAATGAAGAAAATTATTGCTCTCAAAGAAATGATTGATGGACTAATTGACCTAGAACAACCTTAAAATGTTTTTTTCAACCATTATAAAAAGGGGTTTCAATCCCAAGAGATTATGAAGGAATATGAGGAAAACATGCAAAAATACTTGGATGTGATGATACATTTCTTCTCATACAAGTAAATGATAATGTGTGAAGAAACATTGATTATTGATGAGTTGATAATGACCCCAAGACAATTGGATGAATCTAGAAAAGTACCTAGATTGGTTGGATTCTTGAGCAAGTTATACAAGGAAACATGAGATTTAGGCAGTGAGGTTGAATGCCTCACTTACTTCATTGACTCTAAGGTGAAGGATTTTTTCAACTCCATCTACTTTAAGAATCAATAATCTTGAGGGGTATCATACCCTACATTCAATTTTGGTCATTTTTCATCCCCTTCATACCTACGTTCCTTAGGTTAGTCATGCAGGAGCATCGCCAACATCAAGCGAGCTAGCGCGGAAGACAATGGACAACTGGACAAGCGCCATCACAAATTTTGAAATTCCCTTGGATTGATGCGCCATCTTAAATGAAGTCATTTAAGAAGAGATGCACTTGTAAATGTAATCGAGACCTTGAGCCATACGCTCTCGTCCTTAGTAGGTAGGAGGCATTTAAGATAGTTAATGCAGGTAGATAGAATTTAATTCAAGATTAGACTGTTTGGGAGAGCAAGAGGGAAACAGGATATAGACACCCTCATTGTGCATTGTAACATTATCCAGGAAGAGTAAGAGCATGCAGAGAGCTTTGTAAGAACACCCATGTACAGACATTTGAATTAATAGCAAGAATTGGTTCAAATTCATGGTTTGTGTTGTTCTCTGTGTATTGATGTTATGCTCATGAATGATTGCTTCCTATTATACAATTGCTTTTGTGCTGTGTATGTGATTTCATGGTTGAGTTTGAAATCTGAAAGGAAGTAGAGGAATGAGTTTCAATTGTTTCTCTATCTGAGCAAGGATTCCTGCAAGGAGTGCAGTTGAAGTCGTCCACAAGGAGTGCGTTGACAGAAGGCTCAGATAGTTCAACTCTTGTTCTAGTTCACCCAGAAGTGAAATTGGGTTATAGGAGTCGTGCAAGGAGTGCGTAGGCTAAGTAAAGTCTCAGTTGTGAATATGAGCAAAGCATTGAAGGACTGCTGTTGCAGGAGTGCGCAGAGTCAAAATGATTCAAACATTTGAAGTGTTTGAAAGATTTGCCACAAGGAGTGCGAGCATGAGGGTTTTTTGAAATATTCAGAATTGACAAAGCTCGGGAGGTATAGGACCTTTGGGTAAACCTTGAAAGAGAAGCATGGGGAGTTTATACCGTGGAGTGTGTAAGAGGCGTCAAAAGTTTGCGTGTAGGTGGATGAGTTCCGTGGAGGAACACATAGTCATTTCGCAGATTTCTCAAAGGAGGAACGGACGGTCGGTGTTCTCCAAGGAGAATCCATGAATTTCCGTGAGTCGTCAGATCTAGTAGAGGTGCAGGGGAGATACGACAGAGTAGTTCAGAGGTTCAAAACTTAGGAGGGGCAGAACTGTTGATTTGAACCACAAGGGCCATTGGATCCACGCGTGGATTCGCATATCGGGGTTTCGTGGGTTGAAACTCCGTAAAATCGCCACAGAGATCGCGAAATCGCGATATGCGATATCCCAATGACTACGAGAAAGGTGTGGGGCCACAGAAATCGACAAGAGGACAGGTGGCACATCGCATGTCGGGAGTTCGTGAGTAGAAGGGCTGAGAACTTGGTGTCAAGGGTCGTGAAGTGCGAGGACACGAGAAGCAGTGAAGTGACAAGAAGACCAGGAACCGTCCATCTGAGGAGGAGAGGTGGCAGAGATCGAAAGATCTCACGAACTCGGAAGTTCGCAGGGTGAGAACCCAGACATTGGGTGCTCCAAGTCGCGAAGACGCGAGGAGCGAGAAGAAGGATAGTCATTGGATCTGGGTTGTAGGAGGACCATTGGATTGGAAACCCCATCGCCTATCGCACACTCGGGGGTTCAAAGGTTGAGAGGGGTCACTTTCGACATCAGAAGTCGCGAAGTGCCGAGAGCCGAGGTTCGTGTGGACACGTGGCAAAGCCATAAGGTGAGACCCATGTGGTTGACGGGTGGACACGCGTTGCCTGGAGAAAGGAGTCAACACTCTGTTGAATTCTCGCATCTCAGGGATTTGCAGGATAAGAGTGGGAAGGCTTGACGCTTCAACCTGCGAGGTTGCGAAGAGCGAAAAGCATCAAGGGAGGAGTCAACCTGGCATTGACCTATCGCATCTCGGGAGATCATAATAGGAGGGCACGAGAGTTGAACTCACGAACTCACGAAGGTGTGAGTTGCAAGAGGCGCTGATATTTAATCCCTAGCCTATGGTTACATGTGGGGAGGGCGCTGACAAGAGAAGGAGCCATAACCGTATCACCGGTTCAGGTATCGCAATATTTTAAAGGAAGAGTCGGAAGCTTCGACTCACAAACTCACGAGATTTAGTCCGATCTCCCAATTGTAAAGGGGAGATCCCATGGAGAGTTTGTTGTGGGTATGGATTTACCAATAGGGAAATAGAAGAGCCTTAGTGTTCTTCGGGCTAGTAGAGAAGAGAAGATCCTGTGAGCGGACGTGCTTGCGAGCGCGCCTATGTCAAGTGGTATTAGAGCTTAGAAAAGATTCTTTGCTTTCTGTAGCAGGGAAAAGGAAGATTCACCATGCCGCCAAAAAGAAGAGATAGACAATCACCCGATCCAGAGGATGAAAGGGAGATGTCCAGAGTAAGGGGTAGAGAAGTGCAGAATCTAGAAGTAGAGAGAGATCTGCATAACTTACGCGCTAGAGTTGTGGACATGGAAATAAGACAAAGGCACACAACTGATGTAGGAGATATCAGTGAGTCCGAAAATGAAGATGATGCTGGACATGGAGAAGAAGAAATCCCAGTAGAAGTACGAAAATGAAGATGATGTTGGACATGGAGAAGAAGAAATCCCAGTAGAAGATGCAGCAAATGAGTGCTTACTTAAGGTTGTTGCAAGAATGGGTGCAAAGGTGAAGATGGACATTCAAGTTTATGAGGGAAATCTGGATGTAGAAGAGCTTCTAGACTAGATTAGAGCTCTAGACACCTATTTTGACTATGAAGATATCAAAGAGGACAAGAAAGTCAGGCATGCCGTCACGAGATTAAAAGGACATGCAACCTTTTGGTGGGATGAACTACAAGCGGATAGGCGTTGCCAAGGCAAGCATAAAATTAAGAACTGGGACAGGATGATTACAGAGATGAAGGAAAAATTCATTCCCAGGGACTATCAAATTTCTCTGTTAAGGAGAATGCAAAACTTGAGACAGAAGTTGATGACAGTAAAGGAATATACTGAAGAGTTTTACAGGTTGAATATCAGGGCAGTTCATCGTGAAAGCAATTACAAAAAAGTGGCCAAGTATATGAATGGCCTGAGATATGAGATTCAGGATGAAATGAGTATGGTGACCATCCGAACAGTGGAATATGCTTATCATATGGCTCTGAAAGATGAAGAGAAGCTGAGCTGAAAGAAGAGTCAGAGGGGTAGAGGCAGAAGTCAGCCTAGGGGAAAATCACTTTCCCAGGAAAGAAGCCAGAAGCCCAGGGATGACTGGAAGAAACCTCAGAGTCAGACAGAGAGAGGTGGAAGTTCACAGCGAGGGAAATACGCTGAGCAAAGAGGGAAGCATACTGAACAGAGAGGGGGATATGCTGATAATAATACTTTTCCTCGTACTAGAGGTCGGGGAAGAGGAAGAGGTGGAGTAATCACATGCTTCACATGTGGAAAGAATGGGCACAAATATTATGAGTGTCCAGAGAAAAAGAAATAAGGGGGAGAAGATCACATTGCCGAGGCACAGAGGCGAGATGTTGAGGCAGAAGACACTGAAGGCGGAAGATCGTTGATGATGCGAAAAGTCCTTTTGACACCAGAGAAAGAGGTGGAAAGTTCACTCCAAAGGACCAGACTTTTCAGAACAGCTTGCAAGACCAAGGGTTGGGCATGCAAGGTCATTCTGGACAGCAGTAGTACGAACAATCTCGTTTCAATCGATATGGTAGAAAAGCTGGAGCTGGAAACGACTGATCATCCAAGTCCATATAAAGTTTCGTGGCTACAAAAAGGACATCAGGTAAATGTCACCAAATAGTGCTTGGTTGAATTTAAGATAGGGGGATATAATGGTAAGATATTATGTGATGTCATTCCTATGGATGTTTGTCATCTATTGCTGGGTAGACCATGGCAATATGATAGAAATGTGATTCACGATGGGAGAATGAACACATACACCTTGGAGAAGAATGGGAGGACACACATGTTGCTTCCGATTAAGGATAAGGACGTGAAGCCGGAAGTAAGCAACACAGTACTTCTCATGAGTGGGAAGGAACTCCTTACCGAGGTTAAGAAGAAGGAGGATCCACAGTTCATTGTGGTCAGAAAACTGAAGATTGTTCTGACTAGCACAAGAGTGGATGATTTGCCAGAAGAAGTTCAGGAACTGCTGGAAGAGTTTGCTGATATAGTAGTGGATGAACTACCTCGTTCGTTGCCACCGATGAGAAGTGTGAGTCATCATATCGATCTCATACCAGGAGCCAGTTTACCAAACAAAGCCGCGTACAGATTGATGCCGCAGGAAAATGAAGAGGTCAAAAGACAAGTCCAGGATTTGTTGGACAAAGGTTTGGTCAGGGAAAGCTTGAGTCCGTGTGTTGTTCCGACAGTACTCAGTCTAAAGAAAGACGGAGGCTGGAGGATGTGCACTGATTCAAGGGAGATTAATAAGATAACTATCAGGTACAGGTTCCCATTGCCAAGAATGGATGATTTGATGGATTACTTAAGTGGAGCAAAATTCTTTTCAAAGATTGATTTGAAGAGTGGATATCACCAGATTCGCATGAGAGAAGGTGATGAATGGAAAACAAAATTCAAGACAAACGAGGGTTTGTATGAATGGCTTGTTATGCCGTTTGGCTTAACAAATGTGCCAAGTACCTTTATGAGGTTGATGAATGAAGTCCTGAAATATTTCATCGGAAAATTTGTTATCGTATATCTGGATGATATATTGATTTTCAGTAAAACAGAAGATGAACATATGAAGCATTTAGCCATTGTGATGAAGAGATTATAGAAAAAGAAGTTGCTGATAAACATAAAGAAGTCCTCATTCATGAAGATAGAGCTCATTTATTTGGGGTTTGTTATTTCGGAAAATGAGTTGAGGATGGATCCAGATAAGGTGGAGATAATACAAAATTGGCCATCACCGAAGAACATATTTGAGGTGAGAAGTTTTCACGGTTTGGCTAGTTTCTACCAAAAGTTCATTAGGAATTTCAGTGGAATCATCGCAACGATGATGGATACAGTGAAGAAAAGACATAAATCTTTTCACTGGATAGAAGAGGCTGAGAAGAGTTTCAATCTATTGAAACGAAAGATCACGGAACAACCAATTTTGGTGTTATCGGATTTCCCAAAGACATTTCAGGTAAAATGCGATGCAAGCGGATTTTCGATAGGAGCGATCTTGAGTCAAGATGATAGGCCAATTGCATATTTTAGGGAGAAGCTGAATGAAGCGAAGGTGAAGTATTCCACATATGATAAGGAGTTTTATGCCATCATACAGGCATTGAAGAAGTGGAGGCACTATTTGATTCCAAAGGAATTTGTTTTGTATAGTGATAACCATGCATTACAGTCTGTGACTCAACAAGAGAAGTTGAATCAGAGGCATGTTAAGTGGGTTGAATACATGCAGAATTTTACATTTGTGATTAAACATATTTTTGGTACTGCTAACAAAGTTGTTGATGCTTTGAGCAGGAAGTGTTTGCTGTTGCAGGAGTTCAGAGTCAAAACATTGGGTTTTGATGATCTCAGAGACATGTATGTAGATGATCCAGACTTCAAGGAAGCGTATGAAGCAGCTGAGAATCCAGTTCTCAGAGATAGAAGCAAATGGCCCGAATAAATGATCCAGGAAGGATTGCTATTTAAAGTCAATCAACTGTGTATTCCAAATTGTTCCATGAGGGAGAATCTGCTGAAGGAGAAACACATCGGAGGATTGGCTGGACACTTCGGTCATGACAAGACATTCGCAAAGCTGAGCGAGTCATACTTTTGGCCAGGAATGCGAGCTGAGGTCAAGAGATTTGTGGAGAGATGTAGGATTTGCCAACATTCGAAGGGGAGGAAGCAGAATGCGGGTTTTTATCAACTATTTCCCATGCCAGAGAGGCCATGGGATGCGATTAGCATGGATTTTGTGTTGGGGTTGCCAAGGACACAAAGAGGATTTGATTCAATCTTTGTGGTGGTGGATAGATTTTCCAAGATGACACATTTTATCCCATGTCAGAATACCAGTTACGCGACTCACAATGTGAACCTGTTTTTCAAAGAAGTCATTCGACTTCATGGCTTACCAAGGAGCATAGTTTCAGACAGAGATACGAAGTTCATAGGGCATTTCTGGAGAACCTTATGGAAGAAGATGGGAACTAACTTGTTATTTAGTTCGGCTTATCATCCTCAGACGGATGGACATACAGAAGTGGTAAACAAAAGTCTAGGAGACTTGCCGAGAAGCTTGGTGACAGAGCACCACAACAGTTGGGACAATGTATTGCCGCAGGTAGAGTTTGCATATAACGACTCAGTGAACAGGAGTACAGGACAGAGTCCATTTCAGATTGTTTATGGCATGCAACCGAGGGGAATTTATGAAATGAGGGATTCAGAACAAAATGCAACTAGGAGCGCTAGTGCAGAAGATTTCACAGAGGCGATGAAAGAACTTCACAGCCAGGTGAAGGAGCGACTACTAAGATCAAGCCAAGAATATAAACGCAGAGCCGATCAACATAGAAGACAACATCAGTTTAAGGTTGGTGACTTAGTTCTGGCACATTTGAGAAAGGAAAGGTTCCCGAGAGGAACATATAATAAGCTGAAAATGAAGAAGATTGGACCCTGCAAGGTCTTGAAGAAAATTGGGACAAATGCTTATGAGATTGAATTACCCGATGGGATCGAAATTTCTTCGATATTCAATGTCTCAGATTTGTACCCATACAAAGCTGAGGAAGCAGGAATAAGTGAGAAACAATAAGAGGTTCAGTGGAAAAAGCAGATGCCAGTTGCAGAGACATCGCAAATGGAGCGTATATTGGACAAAAGGGTCGGTAAGAAGACCAGAAGAAAGAAATACCTTGAATATCTGGTCAAGTGGAAGGGAAATCTAGTTGAAGATTCCAGCTGGGAGAATGAAGCAGAGATTCTGAAGCATGGATAGACCGTTCAGGAGCTCATGGACAGGAGCCCATGAAGATTTTCAAGCCAGGGAGTATGATGCAGGAGCATGGCCAACATCAAGCGAGCAAGCGCGGAAGACAATGGACAACTGGACAAGCGCCAGCATAAATTTTTAAATTCCCTTGGATTGATGCACCATCTTAAATGAGGTGCACTTGTAAATGTAATCGGGACCCTAAGCCATACGCTCTCGTCCTTAGTAGGTACGAGGCATTTAAGATAGTTAATGCAGGTATATAGAATTTAATTCTAGATTAGAATGTTTGGGAGCGCAAGAGGGAAACAAGATATAGACACCCTCATTGTGCATTGTAACATTATCCAGGAAGAGTAAGAGCATGCAGAGAGCTTTGTAAGAACACCCATGTACAAACATTTGAATTAATAGCAAGAATTGGTTCAAATTCATGGTTTGTGTTGTTCTTTGGGTATTGATGTTATGCTCATGAATGATTGCTTCCTGTTATACAATTGCTTTTGTGATGTGTATGTGATTTCATGGTTGAGTTTGAAATCTGAAAGGAAGTAGAGGAATGAGTTTCAATTGTTTCTCTATCTGAGCAAGGATTCCTGCAAGGAGTGTAGTTGAAGTCGTCCGTAAGGAGTGCGTTGACAGAAGGCTCAGATAGTTCAACTCTTGTTCTCGTTCACCCAGAAGTGAAATTGGGTTATAGGAGCCATGCAAGGAGTGCGTAGGCTAAGGAAAGTCTCAGTTGTGCATCTGAGGAAAGCATTGAAGGACTGCAGCTGCAGGCATGCGCAGAGTCAAAAGGATTCAAACATTTGAATTGTTTGAAATATTTGCTGCAAGGAGTGCGAACAGGAGGGTTTTTTGAAATATTCAGAATTGACAAAGCTCAGGAGGTATAGGACCTTTGGGTAAACCTTGAAAGAGAAGCACGGGGAGTTTGTACCATGGAGTGTGTAAGAGGCATCGCAAGTTTGCGTGCAGGTGGACGAGTTCTGTGGAGGAACACATAGTCATTTCGTAGATTTATCAAGGGAGGAAGAGATGGTCGGTGTTCTCCAAGGAGAATCCGTGAATTTCCGTGAGCCGTCAGATCTAGCAGAGGTGCAGGGGAGATATGGCAGAGTAGTTCAGAGGTTCAAAACTCAGGAGGGGCAGAACCGTTGATCCGAGCCACAAGGGCCATTGGATCCACGCGTGGATTCGCATATCGGGGTTTCGTGGGTTGAAACTCCGTAAACCCGCCACAGAGATCACGAAATCGTGATATGCGATATCCTGATGACTACGAGAACGGTGTGGGGCCACAGGAATCGACAAGCGAACAGGTGGCACATCGCATGTCGGGAGTTTGTGAGTAGAAGGGCTGAGAACTTGGTTTCAAGGGTTGTGAAGTGTGAGGACACGAGAAGCAGTGAAGTGACGAGAAGACCAGGAGCCATCCATCTGAGGAGGACAGGGGGTAGAGATCGAAAGATCTCATGAACTCGGAAGTTTGCAGGGTGAGAACCCAAACATTGGGTGCTCCAAGTTGCGAAGACGCGAGGAGTGAGAAGAAGGATAGCGGTTGGATCTGGGTCATAGGAGGACCATTGGATCGGAAACCCCATCGCCTATCACACACTCGGGGGTTCGGAGGTTGAGAGGGGTCACTTTCGACATCAGAAGTCGCGAAGTGCCGAGAGCCGAGGTTCGTGTGGACACGTGGCAGAGCCATAAGGTGAGACCCACGTGGTTGATGGGTGGACATGCGTTGCCTAGAGAAAGGAGTCAACACTCTATTGAATTCTCGCATCTCGGGGATTCGCGGGATAAGAGTGGGAAGGCTTGACGCTTCAACCTGTGAGGTTGCGAAGAGCGAAAAGCGTCAAGAGAGGAGTCAACCCGGTGTTGACCTATCGCATCTCGGGAGGTCATAACAGGAGGGCACGAGAGTTCGAATCACGAACTCACGAAGGTGCGAGTTGCAAGAGGCGTTGATATTTAAGCCCTAGCCTATGGTTACATGTGGGGAGGGCGCTGACAAGAGAAGGAGCCATAACCATATCGTCGGTTCGGGTATCGCAAGATTGGAAAGGAAGAGTCGAAAGCTTCGACTCACGAACTCGCGAGATCGCGAGATTTAGTCCGATCTCCCGATTGTAAAGGGGAGATCCCGTGGAGATTTTGTTGTGGGTACGGATTTCCCGATAGGGAAATAGAAGAGCCTTAGTGTTCTTCGGGCCAGTAGAGAAGAGAAGATCCTGTGAGCAGGCGTGCTTGCGAGCGCGCCTGCGTCAGTTAGGCTTCATTAGGCTAACCACCACATTTAAGGATTTCCATGTCTCGTCCTTTGAGCACTATCTTGGTTGCAAACCCAAACTCTAGGTCTTGTCATATCTTGATTCCTTGTGCCTCCTACCATGATAAAAGTGCATAACTATGTGGCTAGCTATATAGGTTCCAAATGTACAAAGATTCTACACCTCCATCGCAACTTTGACACTCATCACCATGTAATGTAAATATTTCTTACTTAATCGTTTAAATTTTCTAGATGAGAGGTGTTATCCATGTGGACTTTCATACGATTAATCACACTAAATACTTGGGTATCTAATGTTTGTAATTACTTCTATCCATATTTCTTGGTAGGTAAGAATTTTTGTCTTCAACATGGGAAACATCATATGTGTAGCACCCACAAGTGTAGTGAGGATCTAGGGACGTGGATCTTAATCTTGACTTCCTATTGCATTTCACCTTTGTAAGAAAAATTCATGTCTCGTGCTCGACTCGAATAAGTCACCCTTCTTGTTCTCTTACTTACATCATTGATAGATTTGCATGTTCCCAAGTAGATTAGAATTATATTTTTCAACTCTTTTGAGGAGTTCTTTAACTAGTCTTGACATGAGAACACCGTGGGCTAAGCACTATCCCCATTGCACATCCCATGCTATAGGAATTTTTCCGTACTATTCTTGGCCTTATCACAACCTTGCTCTATTGATGCCATGAGCTAAAGTATTTCTCCTAATATACTTTTTTAAGTTTCTCCTTTAGGTGGGTATTGTAGTGCTCAAGCTCTTATAGGAATGTCACTCTTCAATGGACTTGCACAAAAGTATACATGCACATAATAGTATGTCCACCTTGCTTTAATTTTAATGCATAGTGGAGAGAAGTTTATTACAAGATTATATCGAGTTGAGATAAGTTTAGTTTGTTACAATATTAGATAGCCTTAGTTCCATTTGGAAGGTGTCAAATTTTATTTAAAGCTATCCATAAAAGGGTTATGAACCACTTACAATTATCTCTTAGAATTTTTTTAACATGTATAATTTTATTTAGGATCTTTGGATATTTTCATATTTAATTCAATATTTTCATATTTTTCAAAACTCTAGGTGACCTCCTAGAGTGTGACTAGGGAGATATCTAGCTAGGGGTGATTTTAAGGATGAAAATTTATTTGAAAATGTAGAGACCTTGACAAAACTATATAATGTTTGACGACTTTTTGTAAAAATATTCAAATTTCTAAGGATTTTATATAGTTTGTATAAATTTTTGGCATTTTTTAAGGTAAAATAATTTTATCTTTTAGAATTTGGGTGCGAACTTTTTTAGGGAAAAAACATGGAAAATTAGCCCATGAGCTAAATTTAGCCACTAAAATCATCCTTATATCTAGCTTATGACTGGAGAGATATCTAGACCGCTTAAACTAACGCTCACCATTAATTTTATAAAAACTATAAACATGAAATTATTTATTAACTATATAATTATATATATATATATATATTTGGCACCACACATGAGTTAATAATGTATATTGGCTTGCCTTTGCCTAAAAGAATAATACAAATATTTATGAGAAACAAAATAAAAAAATATTCATTCTTCATGTTACCTTAAGGAATAAAAGATCATTAATTCACTTCTTTTTTCTTTTTTTAAATGGAAACATATTATTTAAAACATTTTTCATAAATAAAATTCAAAAAATATTCTTTTATTATGTTCACTTAAGGAAAAATCATAAATTGGAACATATTATTTAAAATATTTATGAGAAATCCAAAAAATATTCATTTGTCATGTTAGCTAAATGAATAAGGTATCATTTATTCACTTCTATTTTTAAATTGGAACATACTATATAACAAATATTTGGCTTCAAATTGGGAGAAAGAAAATAGAAAAGCATATTGCGACACCCAAGTCTTGATTTTGACTTGAGGTAGGGCTTGAATACTAGCTGGCTTGTGTTGTAGAGGATGAAACAAACTAACAGCATGATCTGAACTGTGGCCGAAACTATCCCTGCAGCAGCCAAAAGAACTGCATTTTCAGAGTGTATAGGGCTTGCGGTGGTTGGGGTTCGAATCACGCCAATGGCAAAGTCGCGGAAGGCAAAGTCGCGGAAAGCAAAGGAGCCCTTGCAATGCTGCACCATTAAAAGTAACGGCAAGGTCGTTAAAGGTAAGCCGTTATAAAAATAAAGATTATTTTCTGTTAATGAATATCTTCAGCTATGATATACCCTACCGAACTAAATTGATCTCTGCCCGTGGTCGGTTTTTTTTTAACAGTGGGGGATACGGTATTGATGCGCGCTCAGGATCCGGACGAGCCGCCGTACGTAGCGCGGGTGGAGGAGTTAAAAAACGGCACGAGAAAGAATGTGAAGGTTAGAGTGCGCTGGTATTACAGACCTGAGGACACGAAATATGGGCGGCGCGAGTTCAACGGTGCCAAGGAGGTCTTCCTGTCTGATCACTACGACACCCAGAGCGTGGATACCATCGAGGATACCTGCGTCGTCCATAGCTTCAAGAATTACACGAAGCTCGAAAGCGTGGCCTCCAAAGACTATTTCTGTCGCTTCGAATACATGCCCACAACTGGCAAATTCAATCCAGACCTGGTGTCTGTGTAAGACTCTATACACTTTTATTTTCCTTCTGTGTCTCGAACCCGCGACCTATCTGCCTCTTTACCTATATCCTTTACGCTTAGTCATTTTGTTATATTTCGTTGGTAATGTGTGTCGAATCCCGGACCTCACGGCCTCGTCACCTATATCATTAGGGCGATTATTTATTTTCTTTTTTGGGTACTCTTTGTGTTTCGAAACTCAGATCTTCCGCCTCGTCGCCTCTGTTTTAGGTCAACTTATTTTGTTGTTTTCACTTATTTTGCTTCCAGGTACTGCACTTGTGAAATGCCTTATAATCCAGCTGATCTAATGGTGCAGTGTGTGGCATGCAAGAAATGGTGAGTAGAAATTTTTCTATTTTGTTCATTTTTTATACTTTGAAGAAAAGGTCCTCCCATCTATCTTGTCAACAAGTCCTATGCATGTCTGACTTTCACTTCTAGGCCTTGCACCTCTGTATGTAACTTATAGAGCATCTCTCGGTGTCTCAATACTACGTTGCATACGTGAATGATGTGAAGCATCAGGACACAGTGCTTAGTATTTTTGGTTACCTTACGTTGCACACAGATCACTCTTAGAAATTTTAGCTGCATTACCTCACACAGTTCACACTTAGTAATTTTGGCTATGTTACTGGTCCATATTGTTTCAAATGGTTTCCACTTCAGTTGAACTTAGAAGTTTTAGTTGCATTACCTAGCACACTGTTTACTCTTTGAAATTTTAGATGAATTACCTGGCATAGAGTTTACTTCAGTTGATCTTAGAAATTTTAGATGCATTACCTGGCACACAGTTCACACCAAGTGATTCTATATTTTTTTTTTCAATAACAAAAAACATGAAAAACACTTATATTAGTAAATATAAACTGTCTTTTTTCAGAAATACAAACTGTAAGAGTCTTGTTCATCTCTTTCCCATGATCCAAAATACTTTTTATCTTTTGTCTCCATTACAATAGTAGTTCATATAGTCACCACTGATATACATATCTATATCAAAAAATACAACTTTTATGTACTCCTTATGACTGTAATTTCAAAATGTACCAAAGAAAATTAGTCTATTAATACAGTACCCTAAGGACTGTATCAATTCTTTCAAAAATTTCATGCTTTCCATTCGATTCTTTTGAAATATATATTGAGCCTTCATCCAATAGTAGTTCTTCCTTTGAAAGCCAATCAACAACATGATTATAAGTTCTGTAAATATGTTGAGCTTTCATTTGCTGAAAATGTCTGCTCAACGATCTAATCTTTGTCATCACCTAACCTTAGAATCACCCACCAATAGTAACCTTGGTACTTGTTTAATATATGAAAAAAATAAAATTACCCAAAGTGTCAACAATTCTCCCTTGTATTTGTTCCTTTTCCACAGTTCATTTTAAGTTTATAAGTGCCCAAGCGACATTTCAGAATGGCTCCAACCCCACATTTTGTACCGCTTTCATGCGAAGCCCCATCGAAAAATCCTATTGCCCCGTCCCATTCAACATTAAGTGGCCTATCAATCCTTTTGTGATTTGTGTCCTATGTAATATTTTGTTCCCCAAGTCCTGTAGAATGTAGTTACATACTCTAATATGATTTTTTTCTCATCTTCAAATATCAACAAATTCCTATGCTTCCAGATATGATTTTTTTGCTCATCTTCAAATATCAACAAATTCCTATGCTTCTAGACCTCCCAACTAATATAACATGGGATTTCATTGCCATTTATTGGCCAGTATTAGTTCCTTAGTAATAGTCTGCTAGATATTTATTATAAAACTACATTCCCCAAATAAATGTAACACAGTTCCCCGGATGGGGTGACACGTTGTGCATTGGTGCCACGCGGGAGCCAGCCGGGACGCGGCATTAATGCATCTACCGGCTAGCATCCCCTCCGAATTTAACTTGCCATGAATATTAGCAGGAGCATTCAAACGACGAGGCCTCTCGCGCGAGGGAGGAGTACCAGCCAGCAACGCATTAACCAGCAAGCCTTTATGGCCATGGCGGTCATGCTAGCACTAGTTCTCACTGCCCAGGTCGACAGAGTGAAGCGCCAGTCGCTCTTGGTATCCTTCGCTCCACTGGAACAATAGAATCATCGCCGCTTCTTCGTCAATTCGTTAGAACAGGGGCAGTATCCGGTGACCTCGCTAGTGTTTTGGAGTCGAGCGACCTTTCGGGGAAGCACTCTGGTACTCCACCAGACTCCCACCATGCCTAGAGCGTGAGGGAAGCCACAGAGAGGAGCGGCATGGTACACTGCGGAATCACGCCGACAGCGGAAAAAGAACTTTGAGAAAGTCATAGCAATGGCAGCCCGACGAAGGAACAAGATGCCATGAACGCCTCCAATGGCGTACGTGGAAGAAGTTATTCTAGAGGAAGGCATGGAAAGTGTCCCCGAGCATATGCTGTTTACAGTGCTGGATAACTGGAGCCCGCCTTTAGATTTTGGTCCAGACAATAAGCCTCCGCCTGCACGCATTTTGGCCAGTCCTAACGCCACTCGCTTCGAAGAGCCTTTCCCCACCTGCTACGTTGAAGAGGAGACTCCTCCTGAACCACCCAGGGAGGCGACGCGACAGACACATAATCAACAGGAGCACATACATCAGGAAGCAGCTGGAACCACCCCCATGAAGTCAATTGATAGCCACAGCCAGGAGCAGCCATTCTTAGCAGACTTGGGGTGCCTCAATCTCATTTTTGAGGTAAGGAGCCTGCTGGATGACCAAATCTTTCGCCTCGCGCGAATTGACCAGAGACTCGACATGCTCTTCGCGGCTCACTCCAGAACCCTTCCAAAGCGACAATGCCCAACTTGCACGCGAGCCTATGCGTTCCCACCAGGATGGCGACAGCCCGAGGACGAGGACAAATGCACAAGCTCAAAGGTCAATTGATGTTCAGAACTGAAATTTGCTTTTTTTGCTATAAGCTAAGCTTTAGGCCAGTTAGTTTTCAGTTTCCTTAGAACTAGTTTTTTCCATCGAGTTGCATTCTCATGACTGATAGTCCTGGTTTCCTTCGGGCAGGACGATGCACTGTCAATTTTGCTAATTTTGTGAACGGGGTAACATATGGCAAGGAATGCCCAGCTGTCCTAGTTTCCGGTTTAGGCGAGACAACTGGCATCCCAAATAGCTACTGTATTTTGTTTATAGTAATATAACAGGCTCCACCTTTTTATTTAAAATAAATAAATAAATGTAACACAGTTTCTTCACTTTCCTTACACAACACACAAATATTAGGACCCATAAATCCATTTTTAATCAAGTTATCCCAAGTAAGTATTCTCTGTTCCAACAAAAACCAGAGAAAGAGTTTTACTTTTAATGGTAATTTCCACTCCCATATCTCAGAATACCAAAATTTTGTTTCTACTTCCCTACCCTCCATCACTTGAACTTTATATGTTAGTTTAGCATTAACTTCTTGTTTGGTATCCCAAGACCACAATAATATATCTTTCTCATCATTTAGATGAGTTCCATCACTTACCAATCCTCTTGTATAGTTTATCCATTCATCTTTTTGAGCTCCTTCTAGTCCTAACGTTTTATCTTTTTTCCATCTTGTAGAGGTAATACCTTCCTGAGCAATTGTCCTTGCATGAGAAAGACATATAACCCCTTGTTCCTTTAACAAAAGTATAATATTTTCAGACAATTTATAGAACAAGTGGGACTCAACCATAGGATCAACAACAATTTTGATATCTCTCCCACTCCCAGGCTTCCACACCAACCAATCAGTAATTATATTTAACGAAGAGGTCAGAGCTCTCCAAAAATTTGAGGTACCATTCAAGTCTTTTCTCCCCTTCCTAAACCACTCCTCAGCATATTTTTTTATAAGATATTTTTGCATTATCACCTCGTGCCGAAGACTAGGCATCATAAGACATCTCCATAAAAATTTTGTAGCCAAAGCTTGTCCAAAGATAAAAAAAAAAATTTGATACCCCAACCACCATCCTTTTTAGGTTTTGCAATATTTTTACAGTTTGTTAGATGCAAACCTTCCTTTTCTTTTTTACCAGTCCACAGAAAGCTAAACATCCTTCTTCTAATACTATTTATAACACTTTTGGGATTTTTTTCCAATGATAGCCATTACAACGAGATGCTTTCAAGTAATTCTTTTACAAATATGACTCTAACACCCAGGGTAAGCCACCTATGAATCCAACAAAAGATTCTCTTTTCAATTTTTTTCTCTAGCCAAAGTGATTCGGCTCTAGTGTAACAACTTGGTTAAATGTAAAACCCAAGATACTGAAAACCTGCATCTAAGGATTTAACTTCAAAAGGAAATAGCTCCTTCAACAAATTAATCTCTACATCATCCCACCCTGCTTCTAAGAACATAGACTTTTGAGGGATGAAAGCCATCCCTGTAGCATTGAAAAATAACTCCAAAACCTCCTTGAATACTTTCCACTCAGCAATGCAACCAATCTGAAACAATATAACATCATCTACAAACATTAAATGTTTAATATGTATCCCTCTCGCCACAGGAACACCTTCAAGTTTCTTATCCCAAACCCTCTCTTGTATAATTCTGCTCAAACCTTCAATAACAAGAAGAAAAAGTAAGGGAGATAAAGAGCATCCTTTCCTTAAACCCCTTGAAGATTTAAAAAAACTAGTAGGTTTCCCATTGATCAACACAACAAATTCTGTTGATGTCATAGAACCCAGAATCCAATCAGTTGATTCTAAACTTAAACCAACCTATAATAAAACAAGTCTGCGGAAACCCCAATCCACCCTATCATAAGCTTTGACTAAATCCATTTTTAAAACCATAGCTTTAAGATTCTTCACATTTATGCTTTGTATTACTTCTTGTACCACTCTGATCGCATCAATAATTTTTGTACCTTCTAAAAAGCCAAATTGCTCCTTTGATATACTAGTGGAAAGAGAATATTTTTGTAATGATCTTATATACCAGGTTGCACAATTCTATGGGCCTAAATCCTCCAAAAGAATTAGGTTTTTCACTTTTAGGGATTAGTTCAATAAATGTGGCATTCAATGCTCCCGACACTTTCCCTATTCTTCTCGACTCTTCCACCACCTCCAGTAACTCATTGCGTAAGAGATCATTGAAAGAAAAAAATAACTCTATAGTCCAACGATCCGACCCAAGACTTTTTGAGCACTTAAATCCCTTTAAAGTTTTTAGAATTTCATCTAAGGATACTGGATTAGCCAAACTACTTCCCTCTTGCTCAGAAAACAACCTCGGATAATTCCTTAAGACTGCAAGTTGGTCTAACATAGCCAGATTGTCTTGAGATTTAAACATATTCTGGAAATAGTCAATAACCTCCTTTTGAAGATCATAGCTTTTTTGAAATAATAGTACCATCTTCTTTAGTGATGTCCCATATGGTGTTAATTTGTTTCCTTGAGTTATCATAAGCATGGATTTTTTTTTTATTTATGTCACGTACTTCCAACTGGTTAACCCTACTTTTCTATCTCCAAGTATCCTCCTCTTGTTTTAAAAGTACCAATTTCCTCTGCTCTTTATCCAGTACCAATAATTTATCCTTTTCCTACACAAACTCTCTAGGAAAGTTTGAGTATAATTTTTCCAATTCCAATTCCAACTGTACCAACTCTTTCTTACCTTCATCCTTTTTCTTTCTTTCCCATACAGTTACCAGGATCTTGATCCTCTTTATCTTATTTACCAATGAGTCCATAGGAGTCAAAAACTATGACCCCAACAAACCTTTCCAACTGGTTCTAACTAATCTTACAAAGTCTTGATCCTCCACCCAAACTGCATTAAATTTAAAAGGGTAACTGGCAGTGTCACTCCCAAATTCTAACTATAAAATTATTGGCATGTGATCTGAGATCTTGTCGTTGCAAACCCAGGATCGATATTTGATTCCTGATGAGACAATATTCTCAGATATCAAGAACCAATCCAGCCTTTTTTCAATGTAACCCTGTCCTTTCCTTCCATTCCTCTAGGTAGGTAGAATTTTTATTGGCTCAACATCCACTAAACCTCCATCTTGTACCAATTGACTGAAGTAATGTTGCATAGGGTACACCCTTGCAACATCACCGCAAACTTCCCTATTGAAAATGGTAAAATTAAGATCTCCCCCCATAATTAAATTTTCCACATCAAAGATCTCAACCCTTTAGAATTCTTCCCAAAAACCACTCTGTCACCATACGACTCATAACAGTTGATCATCTTCAGCTTTAGATTAATATCTTTAATGAAACCCTCCAAGATTATCCCTATTGGTGTCAAGAATGCAAAAAAATCAGCCTTACAGTGGTTCCAAGCTGTGAGAAAACCCCCTGAGAGACCAATAGAATCCACCCCGCAGAAAATCCAATTAGGGAGAATTTTAACAAAGGCTTCCCTTTCTTTTGCTACACCTACGATGGTTTACTGGATGAAAAGGACATCTAGATTGTTTTTCTCTAAGAGCCTTTTGAGGGTTAGTAACTTTAAGGATCCCCCCACTCCCCTGACATTAAATGTTTCCACAATCATGTTTCAACCCTAGCCAAGGATTTATGTTCTCTAAGTTCCCTAGGGCTAGTTACACCCTCCAGACTTGTTAAATTTGAAATTTCCTTCACTTTTCCCAATTTCCTTGCACTCCTAGTTTTTAGAGGAGAGAAACCATTTTCCAGACCTCCTAGTACTGCCCCTTTTAACAAAAAATCCCCATCCCCCAACCACTAGACAAAGGACCCCTAACCCCCTCCCGCTTCCCATTCTTTTTGCTAGGGTTAGATAGTAACTCCCCACCAACATAGATTGGTAGCGCCGAGCGGGTTAGTACTGTTAAATTTTCCACTATTATTAGGTTACTTTCAATTTACTAGATAACAATACCATAGACATGATCACTGAGAGAAACACAATCACAAGAGTACAGAAGCATTTATCCTGGGAAACCCTCAAGGGGAAGAAAACCCAACAAAACTTCCTTAATATAGATACCCAATACAATGCCAATATAATGAACCAGACAACAAAGAATATCCATAACTAAGAAACACGCCTCTCTCTCTTCCTTCTTCCGACAACCAGCAACTGCAGCTTCCTTCAAAACTTGCACACTAGATGAGTGAGCTGAGTGTGTGTCTAAATGAGGCGTTGGCCTCTCTTATTTATACAATTTTGGCACGTGTGGAAGTATCTCTTCACTGGCAAGGTCGAATTCTTCTTCTGGGTGGTTATAACCACCTTTAATATATTATGGGGCCTCTTTAATATATTATGGTGCTGACTTCTTGTTTAGCCTATTACAATTAGGGTTTGATCAATCCGCAAAAGGGGATTTGGTCATTTACAATACCCGACATGATCAATCCACAAAAGGGGATTGATCTAATCAATAATAAATATATTTTATCTTTATCCACAAAAGGGGATAAGAATATTCTTTGCAGTTACACAATATTTTAACACTCCCTCTTAACAAGAAGGATATTCTTTATCTTTTGAAAGGTCACTGGATGCTGACATCAACTAGGTAGCAGCATCCACTGGATAACATCATCAATTGTGCAACATCATCAAATGGGTAATCATCATTAACTGGATAATTGGAGGCATCCACTTGGTCATCTGGTCATCATGATCATTGACTGACATATCTATAAATCATCGGAAGTTTTGTTCTCTTTATCTTCGCGCAAAAGATACTCTTTCTTTCTTTTGTCTTCATGCAGAAGATACTTCTTTCTTATCTTCACATAGAAGATATCTTATCTTCACACATAAGATGTCCTATGAGTTTTGCCATTCCTTTTATGTTCTCCCTTGTCTTGTAGTCATCTATCTAACCCATCCATTGGGGAGGACTACTACCATAGCTTCACTCCTAGTCATCCCACATGAACTAGAGAAGCTAAGATGCTAGTCTGGGCAAGACTAGACTCCCTTTCCATGATCCATGCAGGATCACAACACAATCCTCAATAGCCAACTAACCATTCCACATGGTCAAGGTTTGTGTTCCAAGCTACTCAATCCTTGGCTGAAGGAGAGTATCTACCCACTGCCCCTTGGAGAAACATCCACATTCCTCTCTACGAAGGTGGTCACACCCCTCTCTACAAGGGTATTCTAGCATGTCCCTAGAGTATCCAAAAGTCAACACTTGGACATAAGCCAATCTTGGCAAATTTCTCATTCCCCTTTTCTACGAAAGTCTCTTTCTTCTCTACAAAGGTCTACCTGTGGGATTGCTCATTCCTTCTCTACAAAGGTCTCTTCCCTCTCTACGAAGGTCTAGCTATGGGATGTAAAATCTCTTGTGGTCCAAAATATTTCCATGGTATAATACCATGCTACCCATCTGCTGGGCACCATCCATCTGCTTTCCAAACTGCACCAAATCATGATCCTCCATTTCAAACTCGGAGACATAGCTCCCTCTTGCACCTACTAAGATCTTCTAATCATCATTCTTTAAGTTTTCTTATGTAATATCCTGGGTGCCTTCTTGAGTTCAAACATTTCTTTCTGACTTCATACTGGATCAACCTACTCCCTCTGCATCTATAAGAATGGTTACTGGAGCAACATGTAGTTACCTGCATCTCATCCACTATATCTGAGTATCCATCTTTTTCTTCATCTTGAATATTTCTGTTTTTCATATTTAGGAGCCTCCTACTCCTATATAAATACTGAATACTATCTGGTATTTACTTAATGTCACCATATCATATGTCCTTCTTGTGTTTTCTAAATTCTGCAAGTCACGACATAAGTTCTTTCTCCCGGGACTTGTAAACTTACTTACAATGTGCTTTCTTTGTCACTCTCATGAGTGATCATACATGAAATAAATATTTTATCTCTTTCTTCATCCTCTTCTTTGATACTTCCTTCATAAGTCTGCATAGACACTGAAATAAAACGAGGTTAATTAACATTCTCACAAAAAACTAACTTGTAATGAGAAGGTATTAAAGTAAACAAGATACTAAAAATAAACATGAATACTTATCTTTTGTTTTTGTGTGGCGAGGCTCTACGAACTCCACCATTTGCTATCTTTCTTCAAATCAACTATCTTCAACTTAAAGTACATAATCCTTAATTTCTGCTAAAGCTTTCTTTGAGGGAGGAGATTCCTCTTCCTCTACCACATGTGTTTGATACTTTCTTTTTCCTTTTCCTTGAGGACAGTCATAGGAAAATTTTCCCAACTTTTGACAGTTGTAGCAACTGATCTTTGAAACATATTTCTTCTTGTCTGGAACTCTTACGGAGTTAGCTTCTTTATTGTTCTTCATGAAGGAACTTCTTTTTTTCTTTTGAGCTATAAGAGATTCCTCTTCATCGACAATTAATCTCTTATGTTGGTCTACAAGTCTAGATTCTTCATGTGTGCAATCTGGCCATAACTTATCAAACTTGGGTAGCTTGCTTCTTGCACACACTCCTTGTACAAAGGGAATCCAAAATGTTGGAAACCCATTTAGGGTTGTGGTTACAAGTTCTTTGTCACTAATGACATCTCCAATAGCTACAAGCTGATCTCTGATCTGAGAAACTCTCATAAGAT
>ML783538.1:24437-64878 GCA_009831015.1 Picea engelmannii | reverse complement strand
AATGCTACCCTCGCAGGGGTGCGGAGATCCCGTTTACATAAAAATAAGTGCTGGTGTTTAAAAACACCCAGTAGAACCCTGCTGTCTTCAACATAGATAATCTTGAATATATATGAGTTGACCCCTGTGCTAATCCAGCGGTCGACAGACTGCATTGTCAAGAGTCATCCCATTCAAAGCTAAACACCAAAGTCATTTATGAGATTCTACCACTCAATGTGTTGTGGTCAATTTTAAGACTTGTTTACTCTTTGTAACATAAAACATGAGTATGCATAAGGTGCTATCAATTACACAGTTTAAGAATCCCATTACCAACAGTTCAGTTAAGACAATGTAATTTATCAACAACTTATTAAATGAAAGCTGAGTACTTATCAATAAAATAAAACTTTACAAAATTATCACCTATCATCTTAAGATGATGATTTCTTTTCCAAGTATTTTGCATCAGTCCTTTGACTAAATCTTAGCTTCTATCAACTAAGTTTGTCATTTAATTTTTCAGTCAAACAGTATAAAAGAAAAGTCTTCGTGATCAAGGGTAAACTAGGGAATTCACTAAGAGTTCCTTTCAGAGGTAATGGATGTTGTCCTCTAGAATTTTCTTGACAAGGAAACATTTTTTCATACTCGCATTAGACACTCCATAAAAGATCAAGTAGGCTTCCAAATTTGCATCTCACACAAGTACAATTCAATAAGCAAGATAATTATTCACTGTCTCCTTCATATCAATCAGTCCAGATAAAGGATTACTTCTTGTCAAGAGGCTTGATCAATAAATAGAGAAAAATATGAAAGAATGATAGGCTGAAAGTGCAAGTTACAGTGATTAACCTTAGCATGCATTTAGGATGACAATCTAGTATTTTGACTCTAAAAATAGAAAGCTCTTAGCTTTTAAACTAAAATGGCATGTACTTGATCACAGCCATAGGCAAAAGCCACAGTCATTCAAAACCTTAATCAGATCTAACCCACTGAAAGATGTAGAAACAAATCCAAGGAGTATCACCTGTTGGTAAGAATATATACTAGAGATTTAACTTCAATCTGTTCTTGTCATGACAAATATTTAAGTTCCTTTCCAAAGTCTTCTGATCTGCAAAACAAATTCCCAGAGTAGGATCTACGTGGGCTCAAGACTTCTTCTTGAGCTCCTTTCACATCCATAGCTCTGATACCATGTTGGAGTAGAACATAACAGTGATATCTTTTAAAATTCAAAGAGTAAAACAACTAAATCTAGTGTTTAGATATCAATCTTTACTACTTGTATAGATCTAGGATATCTAAAGAGTAATACTGTAATACAAATCTGAATTCAATTTCAGATCTAAACTCAACATAGATAGAAACATACAGATCTACCTTCAAAATAGATAGAGACAATAGATCTAAAATCATATTAGATAAAGGCATGCAGATCTGAACTTAACATAGATAGAAACACACAAATCTAAACTCATAACTAATATGATCATTAAACCATCAGTCAAACTGTAGAAATAGAGATGTAAACTTGATATATCATTTAGATCTAATAATAGTTAATGCAGGAACATAGATCTAGATTGATCAGACTGTAAAGAACTCAAAACAATATTCCAGATCTGAAAAGATGGATAGATAGCATACCTTGTTCTGATCCTTACCTCTGAAGAAGTCACAGCCAATAAGAAGGATGAAGAACCATTTGAATTATGCTCAGACAAAGGTTCAGTTCAAGATATTTTATGGATCTCATGCCAAGGAATGAAGAAGCTTTCTTGCCACCAAGAAAAAGGGCCACAGGGAGGAAAACCCAATCCCAACAGAAGTTATAAATGCCCAAACCCTCACTCAGAATATCAAACAGTAAAACCCTTACCTCAAGAATCTTAAAGGAACTAAAAGTAGGACTGTGGGTAAACCCTTGTTTCAACAGAAGAGAAGAGATAGGTATGCCTCAACAAATGGCATCCCACAAGTTTACCCTAGCTAGAGGGCTGCTGACTAGGAGGTTCTCCACACAACAGAGATAGTAGACTGTTGTTTTGACAATCCTGAAGGCACAACAAAGGGTGGATGTAACCCTAGATGCTCCAAGCAATAGAAAGGAGGATGGTCGCAGCTAGAAGATGACACCCTATGCAAACATTACACCAAAGAGGGGCCGCACCCTGGAGACCTCACACACAGAACAAGAAAAGGGAGGCCGCACCTTAAATCACAGCCTACAACAGTAAAAGAGGGGCTGGACACTTACAACCACACAAAATAGCAAGAGAATAGGCCACACCCTCTACACATCAACGTAGCCAGCAAACACAAGGAGGCCGGTGCTAAATATCACCCACAGTAAGTAAGAGGAGACCGCTGCTAAAACAAACACAGAAGGAGGGCACTGCTACAACAAACACAAGAGGAGGCCGCTGCTACACAAGAGGAGGTCGCAGCTACACAAGCACAATAAGGCCGCAGCTACAGAGAAGGAGATCAACGCTAGCTCACTAGAAAAATTAGATGAGTGAAAGGTGAAGGGGGGGTTTAATTTATAGTATTTAGGCTAGGTCAAGGGTTAGATTTAAAAAAATTAAAATCACATGTTTAAATTTAAATTTAAACATGTGATAATAAACATTTAAAATTAACTTTAAATTTAACCCTTGAATAAGACAACAAAACCCCAAACCAATCATGCAAGGGTAAAGGAGGGTTTGCAAGGTGGCATTACTTATTCCTTCATATCACATGGTGAACCTATTACTTTATCATCACTGCATATGGGACTTATCCCTCATGTGATTATGTCCTTCTTCAAGGAAGGTCATTTACCATCAAATACTTGATAGAGAATCAAGTAGCCCCAGAACTTTTCCTGGGGTCTTATCCACCAAGGTCAGAGACCAAGGATCAACCCATGCCATATGCATGGGTACCCTGGACGTTTCCAGGGGCCCTAGGCTTATCTAGGGGCTTTAATTGCTTGGTCCTAGACCAAGAACCCCATTCGTATACTGGGGGCCCTCTCAGCGGTCTTTACTGCTTGGTTCTTCACCAAGAACCCCATTCGTATACTAGCGGCCCTCTCAGGGGTGTTTACTGCTTGGTTCTTCACCAAGAACCCCAGTCGTATACTGGGGGCCCTCTCAGGGGTCTTTTCCACCATGGTACAGACCATGGATCAACCCATGCCTCAGGCATGGGTACCCTGGACATTTCCAGGGGCCCTAGACATATCTAGGGGCTTTAGCTGCTTAGTCTCAGACTAAGAACCCCAGTCATATACTGGGGGCCCTAAGAAGGGTATTTTTCCTTGGCACTGACTATTTGGTCCTAGACCAAATACCCCAGGAGTGCACTAGGGGCCCTAGACCTCAGCTAAGGTCTTTGCCATCCTCCCAGAGAATGGCTCTTGCAACTACTATAAATTTAACACTCTTCTTTGTTTCATGAATATATTATCAAATAGCCATTTTTTCAAATCTCTCAATTTTCTTTCCAGTACCCACTGCATAGTATATCCCATCTTATTCCATATTCAATGCTTGATTTGATAGATGATCCACTTCCTCATTGTATTCTCTCTCTATATGTTGTGATTTTAGTTGATGAAACTTCTCAACACTTGAATATTTGACATCCAAGGCTAAAGAGTAAGCACCTGTAAATTGTTTCCATGAGAAAACCAGTCAATAATAGTCTTCGAGTCACCAACCCGTTATAATATTTTTAACTTTTATAGGATACACCATAGAGCTAACAGTCCCCCCTTGGTATTTGTTAATGTACTAAAATTCATCTTAATGCTAAATGTACCCAAATCTGGGCATTTTAATATAGCACCAAGGCCACATTTCTGACCCTTACATTGTGACACACCATCAAAAAAACCAACAACCAGATTCCAGGCTAATAAGGGAGGTTTAGCTATCCTGATAGGTTGTACAGTTTGTGCATATTTGATTTGGCCCAAGTCCTGTAAAATTATGTTGCAGACCCTGACCAAAGAATGTGTAAGATCCTAAAAAATAACCATATTCATGTGCTTCCAAGTCTCCCAACAAATATAGCATGGAATTTCTTTCCAATATTTCATCTTTCTGATCGAAATAAAAAAACACTCAATAATTTGTCCTCCCTCCCAACAACTATCAATTTTTACTTCGTTTACGATTAAAGACCAAATATATCTGGATAATTGGCACTCAAAAAATAAATGATTCACTGTTTCCTCTTTTTCCCCACATAGGATACATCTGCTAGGACCAATCAACCCTCTTTTTGCCAAATTTTCCCAAGTGATAATTTTTTTTTCAAACATCAACCTGCAGAATAATTTAACTTTTAGAGGAATTTACCACTTCCAAAGTTATGTTTACCAGAAATTTTGTCTTGCCTCCATATCCTCCCACATTTGAACTTCATATGCTTGTTTTGCATTAACAACTCCTCCTTTGGTATTCCATGACCACACTAAACAATCTTTATCAGTATTTAAATCAAAACTCGATCCTACTAGACCTTTAACATAAGTTTCCCATTCCTCTTTTAGTCCTCCTTCCAATCCAACTTAAAGAATATCAATTCTCAAAATCCATTATCCCTGCTTGTTCCATAAAATTAATACCTTGAATATGAAGATTATTGATTAGATTCTTTGATAGTTTGTAATAAGAATGTGATCCAATCATTAGATCTACTCCAATTCTAATATCCCACCCATTAACAGGCTTGCAAGATAGCCAATCAATGATGATGGATAAATAGGATGTTAGAGGTCTCCAACAATTTAAAATACCAGTCTTGTTTTTCCTTCCTTCTCTGAACCATTCAAGTACAATTTTCTTTTTCACATATTTTTTAATGGTCACTTCATGCCATAGTCAAGGAATCATTAGACACCTCCACAAACGTTTGGTTGCCAAGGCTTTTCCAAATGTGTAAATATTCTTTATACCCCACCCTGATGTCTTTTTTCGTTTAGCAATTCTCTTACAAATTATAAAATGAATAGCGTTGTTTTCATTTTTCCCATCCCAAAGGAAAGTAAACATCCTTCTTATAATTTTATCTACTATGCCTTTTGGAATCTTAGACAAAGAGATCCAGTATACATGTATACTCTCTAGTACTGATTTAACCAAAGTGACCCTTTCCCTTAAAGTAAACCATCTATGACTCCAATTCGAGATTCTTTTTTCGAATATTTTCTCAATCCAGCTCCAATTTGCCACAGTATAGCATTTTGGTTTGATGAAGAAAACCAGTTATGTAAATCCAACATCTAAGGTTTGATTTCAAAGGGAAATATCTCTTTCAAAACAGAGAGCTCCTCTTCTACCCACCCTTCTTCTAGAAATAAAGATTTATCTGGACTAAATTCCATCCCCGTCACTTTACAAAAATGATCAAGTACCTCCTTATACATTTTCCATTCTATAAGGGTTCCATTCTAGAATAAAACAATATCATCCACAAATATTAAATATGTTATTCTTATACCTTTTTCCACTAAAACCCCTTCAATTTTATTTTCTGCAACCATCTTTTGTATTGATCTACTCAATCCTTCAACAATAATTAGGAAAAGTAATGGAGATTATGGACAACCTTGTCTGAGTCCTCTCGTACTATTAAAAAATCTAGAAGGACTACAATTAATTAATACAACAAAATTTGCAGTCCAAACACACCCCATAATCCAATCTTTTGCCTCTAGACTCAGTCCAACTTGAAGTAAAGCTAACCTTAGGAAACCCCAATCCACCCTGTCATATGCCTTCATCATATCCAGATTAAGAACCACAAATTTTCTATTTTTTACCTTTATACTGTGTAAAGCTTCTTGTGCCACCCCAATAGCATATGTTATTTGTCTACCCTCCAGAAAGCCCAATTGTTCCTTTGATATGCCTATTGAAAGTGAATCTTTAATCTTAGTTGCAATAATTTTTGTGATAATCTTGTATGCCAAATTACAGAGTGAAATGGGTCTAAACCCCTCAAAATATTAAGTCTTATCTCTTTTAGGAATAAGGGAAAGAAAGGTTGAATTTAATGCTCTCAAGACCCTACCTTTCCTTCTAGACTCTTCAACCGCCTCCAATAGATCTTTTCCCAAAAGATAAAAAAACCCAGAAAAAATTCTACAGTCCAACCATTCGGCCCAAGACTTTTTGAAAATGTAAAGCCTTTAAGAGTATATAGTAATTTAGGTAAATTAAAAGGATCAACTATTTTTTGACCCTCTTCCTCAAAAAAAATCCGAGGATAAACACTAACGACTGCCAGTTGATTGGAGATAGTAAGATTTTCCTGAGACTTAAAGAGGTTCTGAAAATAACCCAAGGATTTATTTTGTTGACCATGATGACTAGTAAAACTTGTTCCATCCTCCTTAGTAATTTCCCATATAGGATTGACCTGTTTTCTGCCATTTTCATATGCATGGAAAAACTTAGTATTCCTGTCTCTCGAAGCAATCCAATTTATTGGAGATAGTAAGATTTTTCTGAGACTTAAAGAGGTTCTGAAAATAACCCAAGGATTTATTTTGTAGACCATGATGACTAGTAACACTTGTTCCATCCTCCTTAGTAATTTCCCATATAGGATTGACCTATTTTCTGCCATTTTCATATGCATGGAAAAACTTAGTATTCCTATCTCTCGAAGCAATCCAATTTATTCTACTTTTTTGTCTCCAGGTTTCCTCCTTCTCGAATAAGAGGAAAAGTTTTCTCTTTTCTTTTTCTAATACCATAAATATATCATCATCACTTTCAAAACCCCCGGGATATTCAGAATAAAAAGAGTCTAAATCATATTCAAGTTGCAATAATTCCTCCATTGTCAAGAGTTTTTCTCTCTCCCATTTAATAACCCTTGACCTAAGCAGTTTTAATTTTTTAACAAGTGATTCCATAGGTTTTAATATCTCTGTCTCCAAGAGTCCATTCCAATTCGATCTTACAAGGTTTACAAAATATGGTTCCTCCAACCATACATAATTGAATTTGAACGGATAACGTTTCTTTTCATTATCATTTTCCAAAAGAAGAATTACTGGTAGATGATCAAAAATCTTATAATTACTCACCCACGATCTATATCTGAATCGAGAAAGAGAAAATTCCTCAGTTATAAGAAATCGATCCAATATCTTAGCAATGTAATCTTGTTCCCCCCTTCCATTTCTCTGGGTAGGGAGGATTTTTACAGGCTCAACATCAACCAACCCTGCATCTTGAATCATTTGTCTAAAGTAGGATTGCAAAGGACTAGATATAGCATGTAGACCCCATACTTCTCTATTCGAGGTGGTAAAATTAAGGTCGCCTCCTAAGATTAGGCCGTGTTCATTGAGAAACCCATACTTATTTATTCTACCCCAGAAAACCTGTCTGTCAGCATAGGGGTCATAGAAATTAACCAGTTTCACTCTTTTGTTTATATATTTTAACAAGCCTTCCAAAAGTATCCCTGCATGAGTCAGAAAAGAGTTGAAATCAACTCTTCTCGGATTCCATGCAGATAAGAGTCCGCCCGACAAACCTATGGAATCTACCCCACGAAAATGACATGATGGAAGAAGTTTAGCAAACATCTCCCTTGCTTTGTGAGCATTGACCATTATTTCCTGTATAAGTAGTATATCTATATTTACCACAACGATGAATCTTTTGAGGGATAAAAACTTTGGAGCACTAACATTTAAGGTTACAATAATATTTTTTTAACCCTTTCCAGGGTTTTCTGAGCTCTAAGCGCCCTCAAACCATCAATAACCAACAAGCCTGAAGAACCCAAAGCCTCCCACTCTTTTCCTAGTTTCCTATAATTTCTCATTTTAAGCGGCGATAAATATTTTTATACACCTCAAAAAACTGTCCCTTTCACAAATGTAGGAACTCCCATCTTACTAAAATATGGGTCTCTTTTCAAATTCCCTTCCCTCGGGACCAGAACTAAAGACATAGGTAAAGGAACTTCTCTCGAATAAATCGGTAGAGGAAATAAGTGTTTATGTTATTCAACTGATTTAATATTTTTCAGGAGTGGAAATAAGTATTTCTGTTTTTGTCTATTTCCTTTCATGGGACCACATCTATTTTGTTTACTTCTTGAACTCTTTCTACCCGTTACCATTCATGTAGTGATGTTCATGCTCCTCTTCAGACTTAGAATAGATAAGTATGACATCCAAGAACACTATGAAAAAATTATCCAAATAATTTATGAATATGCCATTCATTAAGCACATAAAGACAGTTGGTTCATTGGTTAGTCCAAATCGCACCACTGCAAATTCATAATGCCCATACCGACTCCTAAAGGTTGTCTTATGAATGTCTTCTTCCTTGATCCTTACCTAATGGTATCTTGACCTCAGGTCAATCTTCAAAAATATATTTTCTCCTCTTAGTTGATCAACGAGGTCATCAATTCTAGGTAGAGGATACTTGTTATTTATGGTATACTTGTTCAGTTTTCGAAAATATATACACAGCCTCAAGGTTCCATCCTTATTTTTGAAAAAAAGTATTGGTTCTCCCCAAGGTGAAACACTTGGGCGTATGTTCCCTTTATTCAACAATTCCTCAAACTACATTTGTAATTATTTTAACTCTGGTGTGCTCGTTCTGTAAGGTGTTTTGGACACCGGGGCAGCTCCTGGAACTAAATCAATTGATAAATCTATCTCCCTTCTTGGTGGCAACCCTGTTATTTCTTGGAATACGTCTTCAAATTCCTATAGTACCGAGAAATATTCAATGCTTGGCCCCTTTGTATTATCTTCATATTCCACATGAGCTCCATACAATTGACATCCTTTCCTAAAATATATTTTCAGCTATAAGGTTGAAATCTCCCTTATAGAGATTGGTCTCAGAACTCCTTTCACAGTGCTCTATTTTCCATCTCCATCAAGACATGTAAATGTCTTTCTATGACAATCTAGGATAGCATGGTGCTTGTCCAACCAATCCATTCCAATTAAGATATCATAAGACCGCAATGGTATGATATTTAAATCACCACTAGTATTCATGCCTTCAAGAATTATGGAACAACTTATGACCATATCATGGATTCTCCTTTTGGTTCCAGTGGCTAACTAAACAAAAATTGATGTTCCAAGCTTACTTTTCTCCAAATGTAATCCATCCACTATTTTAGGGTCAATGTAAAAATGAATTTCTCCTAAATAAATCAAAATAGCAAGAGGATGATTTATGATCTTACCTTCCACCTCGATCATATTGGACCGGTACTTTGCTTGTCGATCATCTAAAGATGCATAGATTATTCCCATATCTTTGACTGTTGTAGCCTCTTGGATGTTGTCTATAGTTTTCACTCTGTCTTTTCTTTGTGGGAACTCCTTGTACATGTGGTCTTCCTTGCATCCCCAACATTGGATTGGTGGTATTCCCCTTTTTCCCAAGGAGTCTCCTTTCTTGGATTCACCCTTAGCATACTAATCTTGATGATTTCTATTAGGATCATTCCCATTGAAGGAACGTTTGAATCCTTTCCTCCTCTGATCAAACTTCTCCTTCTTCTTATCCTTCCAAGATTTTGCATGGATTATCTTCCCTGTCCTTGCTCATACAGGTATTTATCCTTCCTGATGGCCTCAGTAAAGGTCTTGGGCTCATCATACCTAATCTTTTATTTATAAAAGGTTGTCATTCCACTTAGAAACCTCTGTATATTTACCTTTTCATCGTTTATAAACCGAACATATTTTAACAATCCAAATAACTTATTCTCATACTCTTCCATAGTCATTCCTCCTAGCCTAACTTTGAAGAACTGCTGCATTTTCTTGTCATAGAACTACTCTGAGAGGTGCTCCTTTTGGAAGTACTTCTTGAACCATTTCCAAGTGATCCTTTTCTCATTAACATGTTCAACTTTTTTCAGTTGATCCCACCACATTGCAACTTTCCCATGTAAATGGTAGGTGGCAATCCTGGCTTCTAGGTTTGATGAATATTCATGCAATTGAAAATATCTCTCGAGTCCAAGAAACCATGCTTCATAATCATCTTCCCTTTTTATTTCACCATCAAAGGAGGGTGGCTTGAGCTTCCTGATCTCCCCTTGCAAACTTTCCACCTCTTGTCTCCTTCTTTGGTGCCTAACAGGAGACACCTCCAGACTGCTTAAGAAATATTTAGATGCATAAAAATTTCTTGCTAAGTAAGGAGGTGAGTGATGTCTATGAGTCCTGCTAGCACTTCTCGAATAACCACCTCTTCCACGATCATCTCTTCTTCTATGACACCTGCCTTCTTCCTCTTGCTTTGATCCATTCTTGGCTTGACTTTGCAACTAATTTAAACTTTGCAGCACTCAAGCATTTATCTGAATTTTCTCCCTCATCAGCCTGCCATTGTCTGCTTTGTAGCTCTGCACTTCTATTTTCAAGCTTCTTACAATTTTTGTTAATGTTTCCTTCTTTCCTTTTCCCTTGCATCAATTGGACTCTCTCTTTGCATTACCAACTCTGGTATTCTGGCCTTTGGCCTCCTTATCATGGCTGGAGGCTCCCTCACCTTCTTCCATTTATTCAATATGCATTCTGAGCTGACGTGTTTAAACCCCTTAATTGTACAAAATGTGCAAATCACCATTTTGTTAGAATTATGCATATGACAAACAAAATTTGTCAAACCATGTTACAGGTCCTTTTTCTTCTCAATTCATGAAGAACATGTATATATCAACCTACACCATATAACAATTCTTTGTTAGCCTTTAGCCGATACAAAATTTAATTCTTCACAGACACTCCTTCAAACCACTTTCCCAGGTAACCATGGCTCAAAACCGCGATCAAATATTTTCTGGTGCCTTGCAACTTCAAAACCTTCAACCAGGATTAGATCAATGACCCTTGTCCTCTTTCACGATCAATGATCGAGATCCACTTCAAAACTATGACCTTCGGAGGTCTCAACTTTCCTCGCTTGATTCCTCCAGGAACACTTTTACCCGGAGTTCACGATCTATCAACGCGTGTCTTCCCGCATATCAATATTTTTGAATCGCTTCGGCTCTTGGGGATTTGGGAGTTTCAAACTCTCTACCTTCACTTTCTCCTGGAGTGCTTTCACCTGGATTTGACGATCCGTCGACACGTGTCTCTCACAGATCAACACCTGTGAATCGCTTCGGCTCTTCGGTAGTTCTCGACCCAACGCCGGCTGTCACATCTTTTTCCTCTAGAGTGCACAGTCTCCAAACTGAGCGATCTGTCACCATGTGGAAAAATACTGGAAGCAGACGTGTGGCCCAATCGGGAGGGTGTCACGTGTCACATTCTAACTGAAATTTCAATCCTCCATATGTTCAAAACTTACTAACACATGGAACACATCCTATGTGTCCACATCATCCCAAGTGATGTCTGAAAGCCATGCCACTTCAGAATTCTGGGGTCCACATCACCTCCAGGTGACATCATTGTGCCCCACCTCTTCGACTCTTCGGGCTTTGGGAGTTTCACACTAGCACACTTCCAATTCTCCCGAACTCTGATTTCTTGAACTGGCCAATCTGTCGACATGTGTCTCCCTTATCGGACGGTCCATATTAACCCCAGACTTCGGGACTTCGGGAGATACTGTTGCAAAGATAAACGGTTCTTTTTTATTTGAGATCCATGGTTCTCAATTACTTCAAGACTTCGGGTAATTCTTCCTCTAGTGCTTCACTCTGCAAAACCTTCTAGAGTTCTAAGTCTCCAAATTAAGAGATATGTCACTACGTATCCTTGTTGATGGACGGTCCAGATGAACTCCAAGCTTCAGGCCTTCGAGAGTTATGGATTTTCGCATCCATCTTTTTTTTGAAGTGGTTATCCACCGTAGTGTAGGGTCTCTTGCCACGTGTCCACGTTGATCAACGGTCTGGATCTACTTCGACTCTTCGTAGTTTCGATGTTCAAGAATTAACGTGTCACATCACTTAATGCCTTTCAATTTGCGAGGGCGTGCATCGACGGTTTGGAGTAACCCACCTTTCGCCCCATAATTCTTTTGACACTGACACGTAACACCTCGGTAAAACCATAGTTTGGATTGCGGTACCATCTTGGGGAGTTAACTCTCGTGCAACTTGGGTCCCCGCAATGCCTCCTGGATGTCGATCTCTCTCCAATGAGATCTGAGAGTTGTGACTTAACCTTTTCTTCGCTTTCATCGGACGACCCTTGCTCGCCTCTTCTATGATCCAACGATCTTGGATCTCTCTCAATCCCACAATGGTGATCGCTCCCAAATTTAAAGAGGATGGTCACGATCCTTTGAACCCTTACAGAGGATCTCTGACGTTCTAACTCCTGCATAGATTTTGCAACGTCATTCCTCCTGAGCTTTTCAACTTCACGATCGGAATTCGATCTCAACCACGAGATACCTTTTCCAATGTTCAAACCTTGCTCTGATACCAAATTGTAACATACCCAACCACCCACAGACCAGGGTATGCCACCTTCAAGCTCACCCTTGGACTTCTTTTTTTACTAATACCCTTTTAAATTAATAAGGATGGATAAAAGAAAATGATTTAATGACATGCACAACAATAACCAGCAAGCATGCATATTCTAAGATTTAATTAAATAATAAATAAATACACAACGTAATACATTCATATACAGATAAATAATACCACAACACAGAGAACTTATCTTTATATAAGATGACACCAAACAGACCAAGGATGTTCCACCCTACCGTAGACACTACTGATCCAAATCTCAATAGCAGTGTCACACCGAGCCAGGGCTATGAATCCACAAGGACAGTTCCAAAGTGTCATTTGGTTTCCCAAACCAGTCAACACTCAAGCTCTTACAATATTCCCCAGCACTCACAACAATCCAAGTATCCAACTCTCTTCTACCCAGCCGACACCACCCAAGAGAATGGACATCCACCCTTTTCTGCCACGTAGTCCCTGAAGTAGTCCTTCCCCTTCCAGGGTTCTAGTACAACTGGTCCAAAATATCAATGACGAAACTCTTAGGACTTGCAACTATGAACAAAGATGGACAAAGGCCAACGCATCACAGACATGCAGGCCTCAAGTCAGCGACCTCTACAGTCAAGGATAGCATGGCTGCTCCTCAGCAGTTCATTTTCCTTTCCCAAGACAAGACACAAATGAGGATGGATCAATGAGTGATAGGGTAAGGACAGGATGAATGAACGAGTGAGTAAGGGAGTGAACCAAGGAACCACTGATCAAGTGGATGAGTGAATAAGAGAATGAATGAACGAACAAACAATCAACGAACAAGGGCCCATCAGTCAACCCCCCCATCAGACTAGAGGCAGGTTTAAGTACTTCGTGGGGAATCAAGAACCACCTGGCCTTCCCCAATAAGCTCACTTAACTAATCCACTCCCTTAGAAAAAAAGGGTAATTAAAAATAGGAATAAACACTTAGCCCCTCAAGTCCCATCTCTTGTGGAATCATATCCGCCTATAACTCTAGTCCTTGTCCGTCCAACAACCAATGATGTATTTATTATTAATAATGATCAAAACATTACATTTCTTGGGCACACTGGCCTTTTAATAATTGTTTGGGCACTCTGGCCTTTCAACATTGTAACAATATATTATTTAAAATGGGGGTTCAAAACCCAGGGTGTTACAATATATAGGAGTCAAAGGGTTACAATTATAATGAAAGGGTGCAAAGAAAAGTTCTAGCCGACCTACTAGAAATGTAATAATTCAATATCTAAGACATAATAAGGGGTTTTATACATATCATGGAGATTTATCTAGAGCTTAACATACAGTTAAAATATAAATTACCAAGGATAGGTTCTTGGTTGTTTAATAATAAGCAACACAACATGCTACCTTCAAACTCATTCAACCAACGGATTATAATATATCCTCCAAAACAACAAGGGAATTTCATACAGTGAGCAGCATGCACAATGGATTATAATATATCCTCCAAAACAATAATGCAATTCTGGTCTATACTTCTACAACAAGGGCATTGCATACAGTGAGCAGCATGCACAGAAAGCAACAGTAAGATCTTCCTTCAATGCTCAAACCAAACAAATGCCACAGCAATATTTTCAGACCAAACGGTAATGTAAGAAAGAGATAGAACACTGGTCTAGAACAATGGCATAGCCACTCTGTTTTCTTCGATCAATTGGGCATCAACTCACAGCAACAATAAGTGCTGTCTTCAATGCTCGAAATTCCTGAATTAAAAGATATATATTCCTCAACAATGATATCTCTCGACTGTTTATACAAAGATCCATATTTGAATCTCTGTCTTGCTACTACCATCCAAGCAGAAAATACAAAATATGCTATAGGAAGTCTAAATAAACCATGTTGCCAAATAGTGTAACATAACTTTGCAAAAAAAAAGGAGAAGACACCAAGTATTGAATTCTGGCCTTCTTACTTCCAATGCACAGTTGTCTACAAAGGATGTTTAGCATACAAACCAAGCAAAAAGGTATATATCAAACTCATATAAAAGTAAATACTATTTTTTCATATGATGATGACACTTCGTCTACTCCACGGTGGACTCTTCTAGGAATTGACCTCAATGTTTAGAGGCTTCCATAGATATGAAATAACTCTGCTGCAACTGTATGACAGGATTCAATTTTCAGACAAAAAAACCTCGATCAACTATTCTAGTGCCCATGACCGTCTAGTGTGCAAGTAGTCCAAGTATGCAAGTAATCTTCCTTATTGGTTGATCGATTCTGCACACAATCAATCCACTACCAATAAAACTTCACCAATTGATTAATCCACACACATAATTAATGCTCTCAGTCTATTCTCCACTCTATAAATTTAATACCATAGCATGGATTAGGTCTTGATCTGTTGTCAAGAAGTCCAATACAACATCCCATGCTAATGTATATGCCTGTCAATGCCACACGTATTTAACTGCAATCGATACTACTTGAAACCACACTTTGCACAACCAATTAAGGCAACTTCATTTGGACTCATCCAATCAATCCACCCTTGTTGATTACCGTAATGTAGTTGGTGTAGCCCAAATGTATATACTTGGTCGAAATACCTCTCGTCCTTCAATCAAACCTTCTGTTGACCATACACAAAAGGCCCAACTTCAACGCATTCCCTCAGGTTGATACTTCAAAATGTAGGTCGGGATTGCTACTATGGGAGTTGTTGCTAATTGTTTTTTAGAAATCAACTCTAGGGTCAATCTGTCAAACGAAACAGTTCTTCTGGGAAGTAAACTATACCAGCGATCTCTATTCCGTTGATCGATGCATTCAGGCAACCGACGGAGTCAGTCCCATAGTCACTGTATGAGTAATGGACCAATCGATTACATTTATGGTCATCATTAGGGTACGTAGATCGGACTTAACTGCCGGACAGAAAAGACGGTATGATTAGGCAATGATGTCCACCTTCACTTTAGACAAAATCACTCATGTGATTTCACACCATATTTCACCTAAACGCGACACTAGGTTAGGCAACACCAATAATTACAATACACATTGCTCGATCTTTGCCAAAGGAACTAGCGCACAAAAGATCAATGCATCATAAACAAAAAAAAATAAAAAATTGCAACTTCACCCAATCCAATTGTCATGCCATAACAATTGCACAAAGAACGCAACTACACCATAATTATTAACTTTATGGAATTCATTTCACTCTACAAAACCCGAAATAAGATTTAAACAAATTTGATACCATGTTGGATTAGGTAAGAAACAACATAAGTGAATAACAAAGATTCCAAGTGTAGTAGTGAAGTCAATAGAAACTAAAATAGCATTTAAACACAATGAGCATAGCTACATAGAAGATGAAGTGATAGACGAATCTATAAGGTCATCTATATATAGGTTTAGGTCGAAAACCAAACACTCAATGTATTGAACCACACCCCATAACCATCCCCATCCATATAAGGTGGATCTGTGTAATCAAGGTAGGCAATGCCAATTCCATTTGCCCTGTTGGTTCCACTCTTCAATAGACTCCTTTAATGATTAGCTCCTTTTGCATGGTAGACTACACCATTTGACAAGGAGAATTTACACCAAAAACCATAGGTTCGAACAAATCAATGCAAGTGTACTCTATAGGTATGGACAATATGAGATCTTAAAAAGAGTTATATTCTTGGATTATGTTTCTAAGATGTTGTAGGAATCTCATTAGAGTGGTGTCCACAGTGTGTCTAAATAACTACACGATGCATCTTATTATCTAGTCTCTAATTGCCTACGATGTTCCATGATGGTTGAAGCTCACAAGTACATCCAAAAATTTGATTTGTGTCATTGTGTGAGGAGACTGCACAATCAAGACTACTTGACATTTCATGCTAGGATTTGGCTGACCAATTCATCTAGTTCAAATAATTCTAATTTCCAATGGACCTAAAAAAATTGGTTCCCACATGTGTTCCATCATACTCTAAAAACTTTAAAAACAAGAAAACAAAAACAACAAATTCCTTAGATGCTACATACATGAGAAAACTATGCATATTTGGTGTCTATTGGTTTGGATTTGAATTATTTCACATGAATATATATATATAATTTAAAAAAAAATCATTTTTTTTTGTGTATTTTAGATAAGCAGTTGTTCAACCCGAATTTTCCATTGATTTTAGTATAGTTTTGTTTTAGTCATAACTAACTCTTGGTTGGTTACATTCTCATAACTTTTTTCTTGTCATGAACAAAACTTGTACATGCAAGCTTTGTTGTACAATCTGGTTAACATGAAGAAAATTTCTACTTATTTGCAGATGTACATCATGTGCCCTTCAACCACATGGGATGGGTTCTACTTTTTCCTTGTATACATGTCTTTATGGTGGACATAGTTGCAACAAAGAAAATATAAATATACCAGTTCTTTCTATCTATAATTTTCTATGAGAAGCTCTTGTCAAAATATCAACTATCATAATTCATCTCACATATATAAACATTGACATGTCTCTACTGACCATAGTTATGTGAATATAAACTTTGTAGGTTTGCAATCTTTAATGAAAATTCAGAAAGTAACACTTGAATCCCAAAACAAGAACTATCCACTGCTTCTTTTGACAAAAAAATGTCATCACTGTGGCTACCTCCTGGAACTTTCTCTCACCTATAGCTTTGATTTCTCTCGCTTGGCATTAACTTCCTGGCTTGGCATTAACTTCCTGCCAACATAAAAAAAATATTTGTCTAGCCTTATGGTTTCCTTGACAACTTTTCTTTCCTGGTATTCTCTAAAAAACACTTCCTTTCATTGTTCGTGCGCATGTTGTCCTTTGGTCTCCCAGCCTAATGGATGCTGCTAAGTAGCAAATAAAAATTCCAATTCTTTTCATTTTAGAAACTTGCAAATGACAAATTTAGTTGAAAACAACTTATCTCCTCTCTTCTCCAATCCACCATCTTCTTCCTACCATTATGTATTACTGCCACACACCTCTTGTTCCACCTAGCACTCCATTCGAGCTTCTCTATAACAAAAAATTGTCATCCTTCTTCCAAGTTTCTCATGGATACATGGCCATATCTCCAATACACTATCACACTTTTGCAGATTTATTTTCCACCCAAAGGATTCAGTTCATAATTTTACACCCACCAACTTGTTGTTGATATTATTGTAGTTGCAGGAAGTATTAACCTCCACGTGTAACCTTTGACATGACTAGAATATTTCGAGAAGCAAGAGAAACCCTAAAACGTTGGATAATAATCGTAGGAGACAAGTCGACTCAAGAGAATATTTAATATTGAGTTACTAGCCTCCAAAAATAGAAGTCAGCTCAGTCAAGTGAGATAGAGAAGTATAAATATAGGTCACTAGAGCTCATTTTTCACTCTCACTCTCACAACTGCATAAGGACTAGTGGTGCGCAAGTTTGGAGAAAAAGTGCAATTGCAGCTGCTGCAACTGACATCTTGGTTATGGTTTGGACTTTCTCTTGGTTATCGTTTGGACTTTATTCTTGGTTTCTGGTTATTCTTTCTTGGTGCGCTATCCTTGGAGAAAGGTGCATCATCCTTGGTTGGTTATTGGTCTGCTACCAGAATTATTTTGTCTGTTACGGTTAAGGTGCTCGGGGGTGGCCTTTACAAATATGTTTGGGTGACAATATCGCTATATTGTATATGGAAAAAAGAGCACATCCCTTTATTTCTAATAGGTTATGGGCCCACACTATCTTCAGACATTCTAACCATTGGAAGATTGATTGGGAATTTATTTGTTAAACTCATTATGGCACCAATTATAGCTGCAGCTAGGTTTTTTTATTATGCAGCTGCAAAAAACCCTAACCCTTATGTTCAAGCACTTCTAGTGAAGCATTTGACCTAATTCCCTGACGTCCTAGTGCTCCCTAGCCTATCACAGCTCTTGGTACTCTCAACGAGCAAAAAAATCAGGTTTTAATCTTTGGTCAAGATCACAATCAAAGCCTGACTCGTCAAAGTCAAAGGTTGACTTCTGGTCAAATTAATTTTGTGGTCAAAGTTGAAATTTTAGAGTTTCTAGCTGGTTCCAATCATTGAATCTTCTGATTGAGTTTCTAATATATTATTGTCAATATGGTATGGAATTTCAAATTGGAAGACAAGTTGAACGATGATACAAGGTTTCAAAGGTATGTACTTGTATATTTTATCTAAGTTATATCATCTAGCAAAACATGAGTATGTTTGCAGGGAAACTACTAGAGATCTTGTCCAAGATGTAATCTTGGATTCAGTGAGTTCATAATAACAAGTGCACCCTCCATAACAATCAAGGCTTCAGGTTCCAGGTTTGATTAAATTGTTAATCTTGAAATTTGTGTATATCAAAGGTGATAGTTACTAAAACACAAATTGTGAAAAACAATCTTTGAAAGAAGCGTATGTAGAGAAAACTCAAGGATTTGAGGTATACAAGAAAGAGACCCTTGTATGTAGATGGAAGAATACCTTGTATGGATTCAACCAAACTTGTTGCAGAGTCTCTCATGTACAATAGAAGCATGGTGAAAAAATCCAATGACATAGGAATTGTATTGAAATGGTTCTTCCAAAGTACGGGATGATCGATTGCAAATCCATGGAAAAATCCCATGATTACAGATCTAAAGAAGTTGAGAGACTTTGATTCAGTAGATCCATCTTTGTATCGAAAATTTATTGTATTGTTAATGTATTTGGAGAATACTCAACTATATATTTTTCTTGTGGGACCTTTGAGTTATGATATACAACTGCATGGATTTATCGATTCAGATTGGGAAAGGAATGCAAATGACATAAGAAGTGCTACTTGGATGTGTTTCATTTTGAGATTTTCAATGATGTTATGGGCTAGAAGGAAACATAAGTCTCTTGCACTCAACACTATAGAAGAAAAATATATTGCATGTTGTGATGCTTGTAAGGAAGCAATGTGGCTTTGTAAGTTGGTTTCTGGATTGTCTGATCAAGTGTTAAATTTGACCGTGATATATTGTGATGATCAGAGCTATGTGAATATTTTAGAGAACCTCGTGTTCCATGACATGTCGAAGCACATTGAGATCAAGAATTATATTCTTTGTGATTAAGTCCATAGGGGAGAAGTGTTCTCTAGTATATCTCTATAGATGAGAAGATAGAAGATATTTTGGTAAAGACTCTTTTGAAGATGAAAATATTGTGTACTTAAGGGACAAGTTGAGACTCATGGAGATGAATTCGTTATTGAAAAAGGAAGACATTACTCCCAGGTTGGGAGGGAGAACTGATATGTTATTGATTTATGGGCAGTCATTTTCTAGTTTGTAAAATGATTCAAGTTGGGAAGTCATCTTCCAGTTCGGAAAGTGGCCCAAGATTTTTTTATCCATAGGCATTTTCCAATTTGGAAAATGGTCCAGATCGGACAATAATTTTTGTAATGAAAATGGTCTGATAGATTGCTGATGTACCATAGACAATGATTCCCCGTGTGGCCAGTGTGGGGGAATGGTCTAGGACAGTCATTCTTCTTGGAAGTCAGTCTGAGTAGTGGTCAAGTAGAATGGTGTTCCTTTGTTGGGCAGTCATTCTTTTGAAGTTCATAGTTGTGAGCAACTTCGAAGAATGGTCTGTTTTGGAGGTTGGTGTATGAAATTCATTTCCATAGGAAATGGTCTGGAAAATCATTCCCTAGGGAAGACTCATTCTCTCTAGGTTTCACTGTGATTAGTGCCGGAAGAATGGCCCAGTTAGTTGAATGTTCAAGGTTCAACAATCAGAGATAGGCATTCCCTAGGGCAGACTCATTCTCTCCAGGTCACACTATGATTAGTGTTGGTGGAATGGCCCAATTAGGTGAATGGTCTAGGCTCATAAATCAGGGACAATCATTCTTCTATGCTTGGGAATAATATTCTAGATAGCCCATGGCTGATGTTTTACTTTCTAAGGGAATATACTCTTCCAGATCTCACAGATGTGAGTGGAATAATGGTCCACATGACTCAGTTTGTATCATGATATTGTTTATGCATAATGATATAAGATGATATGATTGTTGTGGAGATTGTATGTCTATGGGAAGTAGTTGTATGCTACTATGGTGGATGTGATCCACTAGTAGTGATTGTGTGTCACTAGTTAGTAGTCGTGTCCTACCAGGTGTGGTTTTGTACCACTAGATAGTAGTTGTGTACTTCTATGGATAGACACAATTGTGTCCTATTGGATGACATTGTTTTGATTTCCATGGAAACTATCACTAGTGTTGGAGATGATTTCTAGCTAGAGGGATAGTTAGTATGCTAATGGAAAGACATTCTCTAGGAAGAGAATGGTCTAGGAAGGATTGATTATTGGTGGACAGACATTCTCCCTATGGAGAATGGTCCAAGTTGATAGATTGTTGATGTACTGTGGGAAACTACTCTTCTAGAACATATGTTCGGATTAGAAGAATGGTTTGTCTCCTTGATTTCACAGTAGTTCCCAGAGTGGAGAGATTGGTATAGCTCATACATTTTCCTTGAGTTGAAAGTAGCGGTCAAAGGTAAAATGGTCGAGGAAAATCATTCTTCTAGGATGTATTTATGGATTAGAAGAATAGTCCTTGTAGCCCATGGCATGTCTTCCAACATCTGTTGGAACAATTATTCTTCTAGGACATATGTCCAAATTCGAAGAATAGTTATTCTATCACTTTATGGAGTGAGTGACTTATTCAACATCATGCTTGATTACTCATATGGAGTGTGGCTTTGAGAGATGATGCAGTTGATTCTATCATATGATACTGATAGTGATGATGTTGCTTGTGAGTTGATCTACATGATCACGAGATAACATGTGTAGCTATGATGATGTTACCGGTTAAATGGTTTGCTTGTGCTCAAGATCATTGCTTTTAATACCTCCCTATCTAGGAGGGAGTGTTGATATTATGGTAGCGACAAGAGATATTAATATCCATGTGTAACCATTGATAATAATATAATATTTCGGGAAGCAAAAGAAACCCTAAAACATTGGATAATAACCCTAGGAGACAAGTGGGCTCAAGAGAATATTTAATGTTGAGTTATTATCCTATAGAAAGAGAAGTCTGCCCATTCAAGTGAGATAGAGTAGTATAAATAGAGGACTGTAGAGCTCATTTGTCACTATCACTCTCACAACTGCATAAGGACTAGTGGTGCACATGTTTGGAGAGAGAGTGCATCTGCAACTGCTACAACTGACATCTTGGTTATAGTTTGGACTTTCTCTCAGTTATGGTTTTGACTTTCTGCTTGGTTTTTGGTTATTCTTTCTTAGTGCACTATCCTTAGAGAAAGGTGCTCTAGCCTTCGTTGTCTATTGTCTTGCCACCGAATTTATTTTTTCTGTCAAGGTTAAGGTGCTCGAGGGTGGCCTTTGTGCCTATGGTTGGGTGAAAATATTGCTATATTGTCTATGGAAAAATGATCACATCCCTTTATTTCTAACACTCATCACATTATTTCTAACACTCATCACATCAACTGGCCAACCACTACCGTCCATACACAATTAAAAGTCTAATTTTCCAACAATACCTAAAAATACTCTCTGGAGAAAATCTATTGCAACGAGTGTACTCTATAGAATCAAATTCAATTACAAAATTCATTGCAGTAAGTTTAAAACTTGTTTTCTTGGGATATTTTTGGGTTTCTTTCGCTGTCTTGAGTCCTGGGTCTCATACATAGTTCTTCCATGAATATACTTAGACCCACATTATTAACTCGGATTATTTATGTTTATTCCCTGTCACCCCCTGATCCTAAGGGTAACTAAGGAGATGATGTCTCGAGGCCCGCAGGTTGAAGAAATGGAGGGTCGAGAGGCATATGACCAACTGAGGCCACTTTTGAGAAACCAAAGCCACTCCTCTTAGCACACATCTCCATTGATCATTAGTAGCAACATCCACGAGGCCGACAGAGGACAACATGTATTTCTTCATGAGGCAAAATGTCAAGTCTCATGGTAAGTGTAATTTTAAGAATTGAAACATTTGAACATGTTGCAAAGAGTCCTTGCTTGATTATGAAAATGTTTTCTTGGAAATTATACCTATTGCCTCATTTCACCTTGGTGGTTGACATGGTTTCCTTGTAAGTGGGTCACCCTTGGGAAAAGGGTTGCAACTAATGGGTCTCCTTGAAGGGTCATCATACCATTCTGGAAAATAATTATAACTTTTGACATCTCCTCTCTATCGATTCCTCATATTTTTGGTTTTCAGAGTTATTGACCCCAAGAAGGAATTGGACCTTATTTCATGGGAAGAAGGGGATAAAGGCCTATATATTTTTTAGCTAGAAAAATATAAAAGCCATAAATTATTCTTTATATCCTCACCCTAATTTCCTGAGAGAAATTAAATTATTCTCCACAAATAATGAAGGACTTCTAAAAAAGAAAGCACACTATTAATAAATGTCTCGTCCCTTGGGGGAATGTACTTGCGGTGTCCTTTACTTTCCATTTCACATGGAGCTCAATGTGTTATAACTTTAGGTGGTATTTTAGTGCTATTTACTTTCCTTGTGCATAAAACTCAATGTTCGGACCCCAATAAATTAATGGAAAATAAAAGGTCTCGGAAAAATGTTGCATTGCAAATGAGGATGCAACACAACCTCCACAGAGGCACCCATAAATGAGACAATATGAGTCCTTGATATGTCAAGAATCCCATTCCCGAAGTTCTTAAACCTATTCGCCTCATACTCATTACATGACTTAAAGAAGGTCCATGAGGGAAAAACTCCTTGACTTAGGGATTGGTCTACCCAATAGGGAACCATGACAACCCTTCCATACCTTAAATGTGGAAAATTTGATTACATCTTTGAGAATTTGTTTAGTTTGAAAAGGGGGGATTTAATGCACATGTTTGGGTGGCTATTTTATTGAATATGGCTTACTTGACATGATACATGTGACTTATGGACCCTTGGAGGACATAATTATTTGTCTTTTGAAGACCCTACCAGGTGAGTTATTTTCCATGAAGGAATTGTGCCATATTGACCTTCATGAGGGGTTGAAAACCCCAATGATGGATTCCATACCCCACATGATGGGAAGAAGACCCTGGAGCCATTGTATAATTGAGATAATGGATTTTGGATTTGGAGGCACTTGGAAACCACCAGGTGATGACATTGTAGCACCTTGCACTTGGACGTTGGCCTTTAGAGGTCTAGGACGCCACCTTATAAGCCTTGACATCATGTGTAGGATAAGGTTTGATGGAATTGACTGTTTCAGAAGAGAGGTGACATGGTTTGAAGGAAGAATATTCATGATGCTGAAACTCCAACACATGAGAGAGTATGACATGGCCTTGGGAGGCTGAATGACTTGCATCCAAAGGTTCAATGTCTCACTTCTAGGCCATGATGTCACCCTTCTAAGGGATTTAATTTATGTAATTTTTATTTTGTAATTGTAAAGGAAAATTTAGAGGGTTGTCCCTCCTTTAATTTTGCGTTGACAAACATATGTGGAAAAATTAGTGGCGGGTGACCTCATATAAATAAAAGTCATCTCACTTTCATTTTATACATAACTCACTTGAGAATTACATATTTCTTGGCTGAAATTTTCTCTCTACTTGGGAAAATATTTATCTCTTATCTTGTGAAAAGTGGATACATTTACTTATTTATGGGTGGAATAAGGATATCGACTTCTCGTTCATTCTTGTTCTTCGAAATTGTGATGGAATATCTTGATAAGTAAGGCTTTTTCATGCTATCTCTTGTATTACGTAAGGAATTTATGCAATTGTATGTGTTTCTTCTTGATTTCAAGGTTATTTTGTCAAACCCTTGGAGGAGTATAAAGGCATATACCCTCCATCAAAGATCTCTCTTTTGTTTTCATTGAAAAGTATAATTAAAAGGATTCTGCAAGGAGTAAAAAGGCTTACACCTTTGTAGATTTACCTTGCTAAGGTTTTTTTACTCTAGGGAGTAAAAGGGCTTACGCCCCTAGAGGAGTAATAAAACCTATATCATAAACAAAATACCCTATAAATGAATAGATAAGGCAGTAATATTTTTCATTGGAGATTGATTATTGTTGCGTTGGTAAACATGATTTAAAGGAGATTGAATTGCTCAAGTTTGGAATTTGATTCTACATGCTTTAAGCTATATTGTGCCCCAACAGAATTTTGATTAGCCAAGTGATCTAGTTTTTTTAACAATCATTAAGATACGTCCATTAGGGAATCATAAAACTCACTTCCTTTTACTCTTTTATTCACTTCTACCACTGAAATTTACTTCAACCTATCATTATTGATCTATTGTTGAAGTATTATTGTTTGGGTGGATTACTTGTGGATTTTACTTGCTAGAACTTGCTTCCTGTAGAAAATGTTTGCTACAACCAGAAGGGTGTTTAAAACTCTGTTGATAACACTTAATAACAACCCTCTCTTGCTATCAAAGTCTTAGTTTAATGATCTGAAGATTGTATACTAATTTCTAGCTTTATTTTCCACATCATACACTTGACTTTGATGGTTTAATTTGAAGTTGTCATAACTTATTTACTGTTGATATACATTTCCGTACTGTTGGAATTTTTGGAGGGAAAGATTTCTTTATGATTCCCCATTGGTTTTGAGGCTTTAATTATCATATATTTTATTGTTCTCGGGAGGTATAACACTTTTTTTAGGTACATAACCTTGACAACTATTTACCATCTCCTAAGATTGTTTCCCAAGCCTCGTTCTCAGCCTTAAATTTTACCTAAATGGGAACTCTTTGATCACTTTCCATCTTCCATTGCAATCCCCCTAGGGTCACTTGGGAAGCCTCCCCTATGTTGGAATTTTCCTACACTAAAATGACGGGGACCTCTATTGAGGTGATAGTGATACACGTTCCTCATTTTTTCACACATTTTTCGTTTTGGTCGGGATTTTCCCAATATACAAACTGTGCAATAAAAATCCCTTTGTATTTTTTTTTTGTGCATTCCTTTCTGGCATACTCTTGTATGATATTGTTCATTCATAGTAATATTCTATCCCTATTGGGCTTATACACCTCATGATTATATTCCACCTACAATACTGCATACCTACACATTCTATGGTAATGCACACTTCTCTTCCTTGTCTTGGATATTTTTGTGATCTCTATCTTTGAGTTGAGAAAATTTTCAGTTGCTTGTAGATGATTGTTCATATTCTGAGTGCACCATGAAATTTGTGCAAGAATGGCTTGATTTATTTGCAAAATATTTTTTTATAACTTCCTGAGTATGCCTTAGGTTGCATGTTTCTCATGCCATGTTTTGGGACTATTCTGTACAGTTCTATACAATCTTTTGTTTTCCCCTATATATTTGTCTTGGGATGTGTGCATGTCATGGGATGAGTGCCTATTTGGACCTATTAGATGCACTATGTTTTATTGTACTAGACTGTTTCCATGGAAAATTATGATTGTTACAACAACATATTTTGATTGTTGCAACACCATATTTTGATTGTTGCAATGTCGAATTCTAACATTTTCAAGTCCAAATTGTGACTACGACAATGCTATAACTGCATATATTTTTTTTGCTTTTTTTTCAGGCTTGTGAATACATTAAGTGTGTGATTGTTCATATTTCCATACTAGGAAACTAATTAAATGTTAGGGTAAAATAAAAATGACATGTACCTTAAAATAAGTCATTTTTTAAACCTATAGTACAACTTAACTATAATTAATATCTCCCCATTATAATAACCTAACTTTAACAATGTCATGCATTTTGGATTCTTATTTATCATTTTTTCATATCATTCACATTCAATTGAAGAAACAAAGAAAATAGGGTGTTAGAAGATGCTTCTTCCTTGAGGCATGTCCTTTTTGTAACTAAAGTCTTTGCTTCTTATATTTTCCATGTTATACAATGTAGTTTGACATTTGTAGCTTATTAGTATCTTTTTACTATGATATTTTATACATGTGTACATGTATTTGATTCTCATTTTTCTTGATTTCCTCATGATTTGTATAACTTTCATTTAGGTTTCATTCCAAGTGCATAAAGGTCAGTATAGAAGAAGCACAAGAGATGAAAAATTATCTTTGCTCTAAATGCAAAATTAATGACAACAATAATCTAGGAATCTCTCTGAATGATTTTGTTCCTCAGAAAAGGTAAGGATCTCTCTTATTTTTCATGTACTATCACTATAATGGTTTGATAGAGTTGTATACAACAATCTTAGAAAATTTTCATTTCATCTTTTTAGATTTTTAATTAGAATCTTCATTTATGTTTCTAGATTAACGTTAAATCTTTCCATGGAAATTTACAAATGTAGAAATTTATTGTTAGTTGAAGAATGCAAGGAAACTATTATTTTCTTCTTTATATGGAATGCCAATTTAAAGTTTCTATGGAAATGCAATTGGAAAAATAAAACAATACATGTCGATGCATCCATTTCTAGGATATTATGGGATTACTACCACATAATATAAGTACATGATAATTTATTTGAAACATCTAATGCATGTCTTCATAGCATAATTTTACAAAGAATACTCTAGAACTCTTGAAATTTTTTACAATTGAATATGATCTTACCAGCTTTAGACCTTTTGGGTAAGCTTCACCCTTAGTGTGTCTAAAGTAACAACCTATATGGTATTTGTATCTATGTATAACTTAGGTTTCCTAGTACATTCAAACATATATGAAACAAAGTACAATTGTTGATGACAAAGTACAATGATTGGGTATGAACCAAACTCATCAAACTCAAAGTTGGAAAAATTTTTGGAAAGAAAAAGAGCCAATAGTTTGAATATGATTAGGCATAAATTGGAAAAAACTAAACAAATAATTCAGCAAGTGCAAAATATAAAAATACACATATTTGGAGACATTCCCAACAAAGATTAAATTTAGTGAGTCTAAATTGGTCAAACCAAGTTTGACTCATGATTAATTGTGAGTCAAACTTGTGTTAATTAAGTTAAAATTGTACATTTTTCCAACCCTAGGTGAGAATTGTTCTAATGTTATCTCATTAAATACCTTAAAACAAAATTTATTTAGCAACATAAAATTAAATTTCTAAACATTGCATTAATCACAAAGTAACTGAGAAATGAACAGAAGAATAAATAAAACACATGTAACGATTTCTCCTTTTAAGCATATTTTCATTCCTCTGGTCAAATATTATAAGGTGACCTTCATAGCCTACTTAAACTAGAAAGTGTACTTCATTAAGACCACCTCAAACAACAATTTAGACCCTGTGGAAAAGAGAGTACATATACAATAGTACAACCAGATTTGTTTATGCATTTCCTACATAGAAAATCAATTTTACTATCTGGTCAACAATAAAGTACATTCTAGGAGTACATTCTACTACCAGATCTGAAGGTCTATGTCTTGTGCATAAACAAAATATTGCTATAGCAGTGGTATGGTCTATACGTCTTGTTGATATCTTGTTGGTCTCTTTAGTAATATGCGTTGCTTCTCCTTGAATGCACTCTTCCCTCTTCCAACTTTATTACTCACTCTAGATATGAGATCAACCTCTCTTATCGTGTCCTTCTATGCATTGAGATAAATAACTAATCACCTCATTCCTAGGTTCCACCTATCTCAATATTGAGATGTACATCTAAGATTAAATCCTAATCTAACTCACTAATGTTTTAGAAATTTTAGAGCATTTCATTTCGATCGCTATGACTAAGTGTACTTCAAAGGATTACACTTTCACGTTTTATTTTTTGGTTTTCAAGTGAAATTACAAGACAAAATCAATGATACTTTTTCAAAGTGGTCACGAATGAAATGTCTCAAATTACTTCCTATGCGTTCATATTGAAACATTTGGAAGTTCCTTCTTGATATGCATTTCTCAACACTCCCTCTTAGAGAGAAAGTGATTTTGCACTAGCCCCCTCCATCTTTCAATGCATCAAACATCGCCTTTTCTAAGGGTCTAGTTAGAATATCAACTACTCTCTAATATGTGGAAATATACTAGAGCTTCACTACTACCTTTTGAATCTCATATCATATGAAGTGATATATGGTTTGTATGTGTTTGTACATGAAATGAAGCATTTGATTCTTAGAGAGTTTGATGCAACTTTGATTATCATAGTAAATTACTTTGGGGTCCAACTCATTAAATAATCTTGCAAGTAACTTGTGAAACGATATGGCCTCACAACTAGCGATATTATTTTCCATGTATTTTATCTTTGTTGAGATAAGTGCCATGAAAATTTTCTTCCAACTAAAACCAAGACATCATTGTTGAAGCCAAGCTAAAGTAGCACCTTGAGGTTCCCTTCATGTATGTTGCATTGCCTTCCCAATATGAGTTGAAATACCCTTGCAACTTTACTTTAACATCTCCAAGGTATATCAAACCATACTCGAGTATGTGTAAGGTCCCTTTCCAAATAGGAGCTCCAGAAAAGGAGGCTTACTGGTCTAAACCACCCCGTTAGACTATAGCCATGGCCAAAGAGGGGTAAACAGGGTTACTAGAGGTCACTCTAGTCACAGGTGTTATATTCGAAAAGTGACATTGAGCTAACAAGGGATAACAACGCTTTTAAGTCATTATGAGTTAAAAATAGAAGTCAACAATGAATTAGGGTTTCAACAGTGATTTAGGGTTTCATCATGATTTAGGGTTTTGGAAAGCTATAAAGGAAGGGTCAGCGACCTAATTCATCATTATGCAGATTATGACTTGTCATTGAGGAGAAGAGGCGCATCTCAGGAGAGATAGTTCAATGTGTTCCAGGAGGAAGATACGAGTTGGCTGATTTCGGTGTTGAAAGACACACTTTAGTCACCGGGAAGATCATCCAGGTCTTCCATCATTCTTCATTGATTCCGTAGTGCTCCCATATTCCGGGTATTATCTTTTAGTTTCTTATTTGTATTCCGGCTAAGATCCTTTTGTCTTTTGATCTAGCCAAGTGTTGTTATTTTATTCAGCCGCAGTTGCTTATTTGTATTCTAGCTAAGATCCTTTGTCTGTTGATCTAGTCGAGTATTGTCAGTTTATTCAGTCGCATTCGACCATTTTGTAATCCACAGAGATATCATAATACAAACTTTGCAGTCCTTTGTCACGTTTATTATTTGTATGATCATTTATATGTTGTAAACCTTTGATCCTACACACACATTATCAACGTCTCCTAGACTAGCCAAGTAAGGAACATTACAGTGGTATCAGAGCTTTAGTCCTGCTAGCCTATGACTAAAGACAATGAGTGTATAAGAAGACCCAAAGGGCCATGAACACGTAGGTGACAAATATGTCACTTACAACAGGCATCGGGAAAGAAGGCATAGGCATGATTTCCCCCCTTTTCCTCCTAGCTCAGAGGAAGAGGAAGAGGCACACATAGAAGCAGAGAGAAGTGCAGAGCGTGAGGCTGAGCGTGAGGTAGAGAGGATGCTAGGAGACATATATGAGTGACCAGGGGGTATTGGAAAGGCCTCTGTAAATCCAGAGGTAGCTTTCATGCAGGTTATGAATGGTATGTTATCTAGTCAATGGACCATGTCTCAGTCCTTGGCATAGGTGGTTGATAGATTGGATAGAGTGGGTACCCCAGATACACAAGTCCCGCATGCAGCACAGGAAAACTCTGGAGCAGGTAGTAGACCCTAGTCACCCTCTCGCACATACGCCTCTGAGAGTAGGATTCCCAGACCCTTGTTTCCCAGTTTCCAGAGGGCACCCTCGGTAGCAACACCGCCACCAATAGCACAGAGGCCACCCACTCATGCCAATGACATTGCAGAGTATAGGAGGGAGTGCACAGCATTGGGTCATGACTTCCATCAGGACATGACCTTAGTCGAGTACTGTGGACTGAGACTCGGGAACTGCCCTAGAGAGCCGCAGAGGGGAGGACCACAACAAAAACAGGGGCATAACCTCGATTTCATCTGAAAAGTTGGGAAACTCACCATCCCTTCTTTTGATGAATCATCCAAATACACCACCAAAGCTTGGGTACATAAGCTAGACACATATTACAAGCTCAACCAGATGACTGAGATAGAGGCCATCAGTTTCATGACCATACACTTGGAGGGTGAGGCACATGAATGGTGGTATCATGGACTGGTGACATTGGGTCACAGTTGCATCACCTCCTATAGGGAGTTTAGAGATAGGCTCATGGATAGGTTTGAAAGGAAGGATCCCTAGATACACTTCAGGGATCTAGCCCAGTTGAGACAAACTGGCACAATAGAGGCATTCATCACAGAGTTTTAGCGGGTAGTCGTGGCAGTGATAGATATATCAGAACCCAGGATGATCATGCTATTCACAGAAGGACTCACAGAGCCTTTGAGAGGATGGGTGAAGGCATACATACCTCCCACTTTTCAATATGCCATCCTTCGCACTCGAGATCTGGCAGACTCAGTGCCAAATACTAAAATTTTCTCCAAACTATTTGTGCCCCAGAGGGATCAAGACAGGAAGCCATTCCAGAGAGAATGGAAGGGCAAGGAGAAGTTGGATGATGAGACTAGGTGAGAGGTTATGAGGAAGAAGCTTTTCTTCAGCTCCAGATATCCTTGGGTCCCAGGCCACAGGTGCATGGGCAAGGGAGAGATTCATTATATTGAGGTAGAAGCAGACAACGTGGACAGTGAGGAGGAGGAGCAGGATAGTGGATCCACTAGTTCAGAAGAGGAGTCAGCAACAACAGAGGAGTAGCTTCCCCATAGACCATCGACACCAACAGGAGCCCATCCTCCAGCAGTCCCATAACTGCCAGAGCAGGCTAACAGGAGGAAACCAACAAAGGGAGGAGTCATAGCAACCCTTTCTAGTGTTCCCAGGTATGATACCCTCTGTATCAAGGGGATTATTCAGGGGCAATGGGAAATCACCCTAATAGATGGTGGGGCCACCCACAACTTCATCGACACTTCACTAGTATCGAGACAGGCACTTCAGACAGAGAAGTTTGAGGGGTTTGATGTTGCGGTAGCAGATGGCCACACAGTGGAGTGTCTAGACAGAATTCCAAACTTAGAGATGAAGTTAGGCAACTACACAGTGAGAGACACATTTTATGTAGTTGACCTATTAGACACAGATGTGGTGTTAGGAGTTCGGTGGATGATTACCTTGGGAAAAATCACTACCAACTACCAAACCTTGTAAATGGGATTCAGATATCGGGATGGGAAGAGGGTTTTTATAAGAGGTATGTCGATAGGAGCACCTAGGACAATTTCAGCCAAGAGGATGGATAGGATATTCAGACATGGGGAGGTAGCATATGCCGGAGAATGCTTGATCACTACTCAGAAGGATTCAAAAGATCAACAATAATACCACAGAGAGATCAAGAATTTATTGGGACGACATCAACATGTCTTTGAGGCAATCTCACCAGGGAGACCACCTGACAGGGGGTTTGATCACACCATTGAGTTAGAGGAGGGGGCCAAACCTATGATCACCCCCCCCCTATCATCATCCTAAGAGGTTCAAGGATGAGATAGAGAAGGTGATCAAGGAACTGTTGGCGATGGGACACATCAGACTGAGCAGCAACCCATTTGCTTCTTCATTTGTCTTAGTTCTAAAGAAGGATGGCACCATGAGGATGTGCATTGATTACCGAGCCTTGAACAAGAAAACCATCAAAAACCGATACCCTATCCCATGCATTGACTTGTTGATGGATGAACTGCATGGGATAGTTTTCTTCTCAAAAATTGATCTACCCTCTGGATATCACCAGATCAACATCTGAGAGAAGGACATAGAAAAGATGACATTTTGATGTCATTTTGGATACTTCGAGTTCCTCATTATGCCATTTGGGCTAACCAATGCACCCGCTACATTCCAGTCTTGCATGAACCATATATTCAGGGATCAGTTAAGGAAATCAGTCTTGGTTTTCTTCAATGACATCTTGCTCTATAGTTGGTCATGGCAACGACATATGAGGCACCTGGATGAGGTATTGAGCATCATGGAGGCACAGTCATTATATTCCAAAGAGTCCAAGTGCGAGTTGGGTATGACAGAGCTACTTTACTTAGGCCACATCATCAGTGCATAGGGGGTACATGTGCACCAAGAGAATATCAGGGCCATTCTGGATTGGCCGACGCCCAAGAACATGACATAATTGAGGAGCTTCTTCGGGCTATGCAACTATTGCAGTCGGTTTGTTCAAGGTTTTTCTCATCTTGGAGCACCGCTGACAGATCTTACCAAGCATGGGGCCTTCATATGGACCCATAAATCACAGGAAGCCTTTGATCACATGAAGGAATTCATGGGCACTTGTCCAGTGTTGGCACTACCAGACTTCACCCTACCATTTGTACTAGAGTGTGACGCATCCGACGAAGGGATCAGTGTAGTTTTGATGTAAGGAGGACACCCCATTATATTCGAGAGCCAGAAGTTTAGTCAACCTGAGAGGTTGTACTCCATTTATGACAAGAAAATTTTGGCAATCATGCATGCCTTGACCAAGTTCAAACAATATTTGGTGGGGAGCAAATTCGTGGTCAAGACCAATCACAACAGTTTGAAGTATTTCCTTAAGTAGAAGGACCTCAGTGAGCACCAAAAAAAATGGGTGACGAAGGTACAGGCATTCAACTTTGACATAGAGTATGTTAAGGGGAAGAAGAACGTTGTGGCCGATGCACTATCGAGGAGACCTGCGACATGTTCTTTGATGGAGATTTCAGTAGATTGGAAATCCCACTTGTTAGTGGAATATTCCAAGAACAAGTTCGCTTGTGAGGTGATGGATGGGCAGATACAGGATGACCGATACAAGGTCATTGACGATGTCATATTTTACAAGGATAGAGTTTACCTGGTGCCAGATTCAAGGCTTATGAAGAAAATCCTCACCGCAGTTCATGATTCACCTCTAGCAGGCCATCTTTGGTTTTTCAAAACCTACAGACAGATCAGAGAGAGGTTCTCATGGAAGGGCCTCAAACAAGACGTTATGAGACATGTCAGTGAGTGTGTGACTTGCCAGCAGAACAAGTCAGAGCATGCTCTTCCAGCAGGGCTACTTCAACCACTCCCCATTCCAGAGAAGAAATGGGAGAGTATATCTATGGACTTCATCACCGGTCTACCCAAGGTCCAGGGTAAGGACTGTATCTATGTAGTGGTCGACAAATTGACCAAGTTTTCTCACTTCTATGCCATACGGACAGAGTACAATGCAGTTTAGGTAGCCGAGATTTTCTTCAGGGAGGTCTTCAGACTTCATGGGTTGCCGAAGAACATTGTCGGTGAGAGGGACAGTCGGTTCATAGGGACATTTTGGAGAGAGTTGTTTCGGTTGGTGGGGACAGAGTTGACACTTAGCACCAACTATCACCCTCAGACAGATGGGCAGACTGAGATTGTCAACAAGTGGGTTGAAGGGTATTTGAGGAACTATGTAGGAGGACAACAGAGAACGTGGTTAAAGTGGTTACATTGCTACAACACCACCTTCCACATGTCCATTGGTATGATACCCTTCCTAGCATTGTACGGATATGATGCTCCCACTTTGGTAGACTTAGTCTTCAGGGAGAGCAGAGCTCCCAAGGCCAAGGATTGGATCATAGAGAGTCAGGAGATTCTCAAATTGTTGAAAGAGAACCTGCAGATGGTGCAAAACTGATAGAAGATAAGCACAGACAGGCACAGGATAGAGCGCAGCTTTGAGGTTGGAGATTTTGTTTTCTTGAGACTCCAACCCTACAAAGTGTCATCTCTAAAGAAGAGTGGAGACGAGAAGCTCAAGCCCAGATTTTATGGTCCTTGTTGCCGTCCTTATACACACTTGCAAACGTGAGCTAAGTTCGGCTCACTTAGTGTGTCCTTGGAGGCACAATGCCTAGGTTCACATCCCACGTTTTCACTTTGAACAGAACCTCTTTCGTCTAGTCTTACTCCTAGGGAAGCCAAAGTGGGTAGACATTAGTTACTAGATGTGTTAGAGTTAGGTTCTAGGAGTTAATTTTAATTTGTTAAGGTTAGAGGGGATTCTATTCCCAAGATGCTAAGGCAACCATGCAATATGCAAGGGTTAGCATGACAAGTAAGTCCTTTCACTAGGTCAACTAAGACTAGTGCCTAGAAATTGGGCAAGGGGTCAACTATGTTAAGGGTGGTTATTACAACAATATTACAAGTTACAATTTTACAATACAGAATAACTCAACAAAAGAATAATATGTACATTTACTTACAAGATTTACAACTTGAAGAATGATAGATTACAACAACAATCTAACCAAGCATTTGTTCAATGTGTGCAGGATATAGAAGATCAAAGAATCAATCACATCATCATTTACACTATATCATCAATAAATTACTTCATCAACAATATTACAAAGGAGAGTTAAGCACAAATATTATGAAGATATTGAAGACAATCTACACTCTTTATTATTAAGCTCACCAAGTATTATTAGATTTGGCCAAGGGTTTAATAAGTAGGCTTTTCTTGAGATTTTCAAGTTTTATTAGCTTTCACCAAAGCCTCCTCCTCCTGTTTCCAAATAACTGCCAAGTTCTCAAGATAGTAAGGCAATGAGGACCACCCTAGCTTCCATGGTTAGTCCTAACAGTAAGAGTACTTCCCGGAGAGGACACCCACCTGGAGCGCCACGGGACAGTCCCCTGCCACTACCCTCCGTTGTTTTCCTCAAACCCATTTTAGATGGTGGAGATGGTGGTCTAAGGTACCCTAAAATAGTCTATTAAGTATATCTAACAGTTAGGTAGACTTTTAGGTGATTAAAAGAGTGTTTTGAAAGTTTTAAGGTACTTTAAAAGTGCAAAATAATGAGATGGCTGAAATTGAACTTGCTCAAAAAATGTGTTGCTTAAGCTTTAACAATGAAATATATCAACACATAAGAAGCAAAGTAAAGAGATAGCTGAAAAGAAAATGAGATATTATCACATGCACATCAATATAAGTTTGATTAGATACAATAGATCAATGGCAAGAACAACTTGCCTTAAGAGATGAGAGAGAAAATTATTAAGTGTGTTTGTTAACTCAATGATTCAACAAATTCCAAGCCAAGATGTGGCTACCATTAGATATAAACAATGAAACAATAAATCACTTATGTATTAACCACTTTAAGATGTATTAATCATGAAAAGTAAAACATGTGCTTAAGAGAGAGATTAAGATCTTGAAGAGAGATGAACTAAGCAAGAACCAAAAAACTTAAGTGTGTTGCCGAATGGGTTTAAGATGAGAGATTAGATCTAAAACATAAGCATTATGAACATTAAACCATTAGATCCATCACATCACATGAAAAATAAATCATTAACACTTATCCTTACCTCTTTGGGGTGTTCCTCTCCCAACTAGGTAGGTTATTAAATTATCTTGACTTAGTTAGATTAAGTGTTCTTTAGATCTTAGTTATTAGGGAAAACTAACAAGAGATGAGTAAGAGAGAAAGTAAACTAAATAGAAAACCAATCTACAAGCTAATCTACAAACTAATCAAGCAAATACCCACGTCAAGGTTGAGAAGGTGCCCTCACCTTCTAAACCTTGCATCAAAGCTAGAAACAAACTAAAAAAAACCCGAAGGAGAAGCTAGATCTATCCGAAGAAGAGGGGAGGCCGTACCACTTCCCCTCTTACACCTCAAGCTTGAACAAGAAAACAAAAACAAGGAAAAAGTGCACTTCTAGGCTAAGAAAAGACAAGTGAGGGTTGGAGATAACTACCAAACTCCCCCAAGGGGTCTTGTAGTGTTGTGTGTGTCTCTTTGGGGCATCCAAAAGCCTCCTATTAGATCTTATATACCTGTTAAAACAACAAGGTTTTTCTTACTAGGATGGCTACACACAACCAAACAAAGTTAAGGAAACCCTTGCCCTTTTGGGACAAGAACTTTCCACAAGACAAGATATAGATTTAAAAGTATTTTTGACCTATCTAAACCAATATATGCTAGCTGAAAATGAGATGGATGTACAACAAAATAAGTGAAAGGTAATAGATCTAGATAGTTGGAGTGTGAGAAGCTACAAGTGACCCTTCCCTTCTAGAAGGAGTTCCCAATGGAACTTTGAAGGTGAACCTGCAATATTCTTCCAAACTCAAGCATACACAAGACAATATGTTGATGCAATGATAATAAATGACAGTTCAATTTACATCATACATCAAGATCTATAGACTAATAGGCATACGCACTACTAAGCCTACTTAGATAACACTTTACCTAAGATCTAGTGTTGCATGAAACAAGAAAGAACATTAAACAATATTACCTCCATTACATAAGAATGACAAGCATACTCATTAACCTTCTTGTTGTCCTCCAAAGCTTCCAAATATTATTACCAAAGAGATAGATCTTGGAGAGGAATACTCCAAAACCTAAGAGCTAGAATGAAATGAGAATGAATGAAATGACAAGAGAGAGAGAGGAAAATCAAGTAGCATAACAATAGCTCAAGATATGGTGTCTTGGGAGAGAGAAAATAGATCCATTTATACTTGGAGAGGAAAACCTACCCCTCTTGGATCTAAGCCAAGTGTCCACCACCAAGCAATAGAGTAGATCTCTAAGCTAGGGCGCACGTCCTAGGGCTTGCACAATAGATCTAGGGTGTAGAAAAATAGAAAAATTAAGTAGATAGATCTAATGGAATGTAGGATGTGTGGGATTTGTGCCAAGGGAGACTCAAAGCCTCAAATAAATTTTCAAATAATTATTTGTTGAGTTCCAAGGTGAGGGAGGGCACACCACTCTTGGAGGGCACACCTCTTGGGATGAGGATAAGAGATGAGAGGTGAGGAATAGGTGTGATGTGTTGGGATCACACAAAGGCTCATGGAAAGTCATGGGATCCATGAAAAAGAAAGGTGAAGAGTCATCTCAAATAAGAAAACGTAACTTTTATTGGAGAGGGGAACATGAGGGCGTAACTCTCTTGGAGAGCGCTCCCTTTGGTCAAAAATCAACCCAAACTCAAGTATGAGTGAGGTGGAGTGATAAGGATCACTACTAGGGATGATACGATGATTAAATTAAGTGAAAAAATATGAGAGGGGTCCACACCCAAGTCACAAATAAATTAAAAAGTGAAAAACGTCAATCCCCCTAAGGGGGCGTGATGTTTTAGTGTAGAAGGTGGGTAAGGGGTTAGAATAGGTTGGAAAAGGTTGGGAGGGTTATGTTATGCTTAGGGGGTCTCTCTCTAACCATCATTTCAACATTTTACATCCTCTAAACTCATTATTACAATTTTACATTTTTTCCATGTTTGGACTTTAGCAATTAAAATTGCTATTTAGACTGACTGACACTCTAGGTGGACTAGCCCATGGCTAAAGTTGTCCGATCGAGCTGAAACTTGGTCCATGGATGTAGGGGGTGCTATTCCATTTCTTTTGAGAACAAATACCCCTATCAAAAGTCCAAGGATCCAATTTTTACAATAATTGCTCAAAAACAATCAATTAATTAAATAATTAAACCTCCAAACTTAGGGAAATTTAATTAAAAATTAATTAATTAGAAAACACTAACCTGGACTCGGCGGAATTCCGCGAAAATTTCTATGATGTCTTGCATGGTCATTTACAATGAATTCACTATATAGTTACCAAAACATAAGCCCACTGGAATGTCGTTCACCACTTTGGAGGACATATGTAAAGTGTGAAGGAAAAACTCAAGGGAAATCAGTAAGGCTGAAAAACCCACTGATATCCTGAGGATAAAAAACCCTCATTGAACGGAACTCTCCCAGTGAGTTGATCCCAAGGTAACTGACCTAGACATGACTCATGCAGACCTGTTACATTATTAACCCACGCATGGGTGCGGAAATTCCAAGTACAAAAATAAGAGTTGGGCCAAACACAACCTTATAGAACCAAAACAAATCTTCAACACACTGCATCTGATGATGCATCTCTTCATGGCACATGAGTTGACCACCGGTGCTAAATGAGCAGTCAACATCTGGCTCCACATGGGGACATGTGTTCGATCTTCCCACTTGGAGACGGAGAGCATATGAGAATCCAACATCTACAAAAAAAAGTGCTCACCGTAGTGCACACCGAAAACCAACATTAGAATACATTTATAAACAATTAAATCAATGAATGCTATACAACATTTACAAAATGAAATAACTAAAGTACAACATCATAATTCTACAACAAATGAAATCTATGATACCAAAAAATAATAATTTCTAAGTACATATGACATAATGAATCAGATAATACAGAATTAAAAATACAAGGAAGGGTTAGAGATACGTTACAACCACCCATGAAATGGGTGAAATGATGCCACAAGTTTCTGAAGCATCCTAGTCCAGGATGACTCACAGAGGACCCCTTGCCAAGTTTTATCAACTTGAAAACTTTTGTGAGGAAGAACCAACCTAATACCATGCTCCTTCTTCCCTTCAACCAATCACTGGAATGTGATAAGCCGTGTAAACTTTGAATACTTTGTTGCTCATGACTATCAAGGTGGGAGGCCAACCAATACTCACAATGATATGACATCGTTAAACTGAAGTTTCCTTCCATTCCCACATAATTCTGAATTAACTCATCTTCCAGTTGAGAGGTTGAAAAAGAACATACCATAGGAACCATCATACTATTTTCTTCAAGATTTTCAAAGTTATCCTTCAAAATGGGTTCCTCAGGAGGAGGGTGGGGACTTTAATCATCTAGATATTCAACATTTTCCAACTCAATTTCCTTTATCTCCTCAAAATAAATGATTGGCTCATCCATGGATTCATCTGGAATCTCCCAATGAATTTCCTCATATTTTTCATTATCAATCTCAAGTTTAAGGGGGTCCGGATATTCAATATAAGCTTCTGTAAAGTCATCTTCCATGACCTCCAACTGATCTTTTAGGGCCACAAATTGTTCATTCATGGCTTCACATTGTTCTTCCTGGGAAAGTTGCACGTTCTGAATTATTTCTTTAAATTCCACAATGGGATCTGGTGGAGTATCAACCTCTATGTATGAATTGATTGTTTTTATATATGGAAGATTTTTCCTCCTCTATGTTTCCATAAAACCATCAACCAATTCATCATAAAATTCACTCCGATCATGCCCAAACGTTTCCAAAAAGGCATGCAACAAGTCTTGTATGGTCTTGAATCTCCCATCAGACGAATCATGAAACCAATTAAAAGGTTTCTCTATATCAAGGGTTACAAAAAACATTTTCATTAGAACGTCCTCATAAATAGGTGGATCACACCATTCATCAATACATTTAGTGAAGGCCCTAATGTGAGTACTAGCATCATCACGATCACCATAGTCAAGAGTGTTTTCAAAGGCTTCTGAAGATCTATCATGAGGGTAACCAATGATTCTTGAAAAATCAATAGGATCATAAAAATCATCCATTTCTAACTAGATCATTTAAACAAAGGTATAAATAAAAGGACTGGGACCCAAGATTACCAAGGATCCAACAATAAGAATGACTAGCAAACTTCACCCACAAACTCTTCCAAGTTCAAGGATGAAGCAAAACAAGTTGGGAATTCCTTCTTGCAAAATGCCTTGTCAAAATATTTAAAAGTGGAGTCGCCAGATGACCAAGTTATTGCAGACAAACAAGAGAATCAAACAAGGCAAAAACAAGAAGAAAAACAAAAGTTAATTTGTTAAGTTTGGAACAAGAATTGGATATCAGTGAGTGCTTCTTCTCCAAGAATTTCAAGCAGCCAACAAGGATTGTTCCTTGCAGTATACTTGATAGATTTTTTCAATGGAGTCGCCACTTGGAAAAGAATCACACAA
>ML783538.1:7050-24387 GCA_009831015.1 Picea engelmannii | reverse complement strand
CGTTAAGACCAAGGATAAATGACTTATCCTCGGAAACGGTGCCAAAGATGTTGCCGTCCTTATACACACTTTAAAACGTGAGCTAAGTCTGGCTCACTTAGTGTGTCCTTGGAGGCACAATGCCTAGGTTCACAGCCCATGTTGTCACTTTGACCGGAACCTCTTCCGTCTAGGCTTACTCCTAGGGAAGTCAAAGGGGGTAGACCTTAGTTACTAGATGTGTTAGAGTTAGGTTCTAGGAGTTAATTTTAATTTGTTAACGTTAGAGGGGATTCTATTCCCAATATGTTAAGGCAACCATGCAATATGCAAGGGTTAGCATGACAAGCAAGTCCTTTCCCTAGGTCAACTAAGACTAGTGCCTAGAAATTGGGCAAGGGGTCAACTATGTTAAGGGTGGTTTATTACAACAATATTACAAGTTACAATTTTACAATAAAGAATAACTCAATAACAGAATACTATGTACATTTACTTACAAGATTTACAACTTGAAGAATGATAGATTACAACAACAATCTAACCAAACATTTGTTCAATGTGTGCAGGATATAGAAGATCAAAGCATCAATCACATCATCATTTACACTAGATCATCAATACATTACTTCATCAACAAGATTACAAAGGAGAGTTAAGAACAAATATTATGAAGATATTGAAGACAATCTACACTCTTTATTATTAATCCCACCACGTCTTATTAGATTTGGCCAAGGGTTTAATAATTAGGCTTTTCTTAAGATTTTCAAGTTTTATTAGCTTTCACCAAAGCCTCCTCCTCCTGTTGCCAAATAACTACAGGGTGCTCAATATAGTAAGGCAACGAGGCCAACCCTAGCTTCCACGGTCATCTCTGACAGTAAGAGTACTTCTCAGAGAGGACACCCACCTGGAGCGCCACGGGATAGTCCCCTGCCACTACCCTCCGTTGTTTTCCTCAAACCCGTTTTAGATGGTGGAGATGGTGGTCTAAGGTACCCTAAAATAATCTATTAAGTATATATAATAGTTAGGTAGACTTTTAGGTGATTAAAAGAGTGTTTTGAAAGTTTTAAGGTACTTTAAAAGTGCAAAATAAGGAGATGGCCGAAACTGAACTTGCTCAAAAAATGTGTTTCTTAAGCTTTAACAATGAAATATATCAACACATAAGAAGCAAAGTAAAGAGATAGCTGAAAATAAAATGAGATATTATCACATGCACATCAATATAAGTTTGATTAGATACAATAGATCAATGGCAAGAACAACTTGCCTTAAGAGATGAGAGAGAAAATTATTAAGTGTGTTTGCCAACTTAATGATTCAACAAATTCCAATCCATGACGTGGATACCAATAGATATAAACAATGAATCAATAAACCACTTATGTATTAAGCATGAAAACTAAAACATGTGCTTAAGAGAGAGATTAAGAGCTTGAAAAGAGATGAACTAAGCAAGATCCAAAAAACTTAAGTGTGTTGCCGAATGGGCTTAAGATGAGAGATTAGATCTAAAACATAAGCATTATGAACATTAAACCATTAGATCCATCACATCACATGAAAAATAAAGCATTAACACTTATCCTTACTTCTTTGGGGTGTTCCTCTCCCAACTAGGTAGGTTATTCAATTATCTTGACTTAGTTAGATTAAGTGTTCTTTAGATCTTATTTATTAGGGCAAACTAACAAGAGATGAGCAAGAGAGAAAGTAAACTAAATAACAAACCAATCTACAAGATAATCTACAGACTAATCAAGAAAATACCCATGTCAAGGTTGAGAAGGTGCCCTAACCTTCTAAATCTTGCAGCCAAGCTAGAAGAAAACTTAAAAAAAAACGAAGGGGAAGCTAGATCTAGCCTATGTCCTACCTACCCACAAGCTTGAAGAAGAGGGGAGGCCGTACCACTTCCCCTCTTACACCTCAAGCTTGAACAAGAAAACAAAAACAAGAAAAAAGTGCACTTCTAGGATAAGAAAATACAAGAGAGGGTTTGAGATGGCTACCAAACTCCCCCAAGGGGTCTTGTAGTGTTGTGTGTGTTTCTTTGGGGCAGCCAAAAGCCTCCTATTAGATCTGATATACCTGTTAAAACAACAAGGTTTTCTTGCTAGGATGGATACACACAACCAAACAAAGTTAAGGAAACCCTTACCCTTTTCGGACAAGAACTTTCCACAAGACAAGATATAGATTTAAAAGTATTTTTGACCTATCTAAACCAATATATGCTAGCTGAAAATGATATGGATGTACAACAAAATAAGTGAAACGTAATAGATCTAGATAGTTGGAGTGTGAGAAGCTACAAGTGACCCTTCCCTTCTGGAAGGAGTTCCCAATGCAGCTTTGAAGGTGAACCTGCAATATTCTTCCAAACTCAAACATACACAAGACAATATGCTGAAGCAATGATAATAAATGACACTTCAATTTACATCATACATCAAGATCTATAGACTAATAGGCATACACACTACTAAGCCTACTTAGATAACACTTTACCTAAGATCTAGTGTTGCATGAAACAAGAAAGAACATTAAACAATATTACCTCCATTACATAAGAATGACGAGCATACGCATTACCCTTCTTGTTGTCCTCCAAAGCTTCCAAATATTATTACCAAAGAGATAGTTCTTGGAGAGGAATACTCCAAACCTAAGAGCTAGAATGAAATGCGAATGAATGAAATGACAAGAGAGAGAGAGGAAAATCAAGTAGCATAACAATAGCTCAAGATATGGTGTCTTGGGAGAGAGAAAAGAGATACATTTATACTTGGAGAGACAAACCTACCCTTCTTCGATCTAAGTATAGAGTAGATCTCTAGGCTAGGGCGCACCTCCTAGGGCTTGCACAATAGATCCAGGGTGTAGAAAAATAGAAAAATTAAGTAGATAGATCTAATGGCATGTAGGAGGTGTGGGATTTGTGCCAAGGGAGATGGAAATCCTCAAATAATTTTTCAAATAATTATTTGTTGAGTTCCAAGGTGAGGGAGGGCGCACCAATCTTGGAGGGCGCACCTCTTGGGATGAGGAGAAGAGATGAGAGGTGAGGAATAGGTGTGATGTGTTGGGATCAAACAAAGGATCATGGAAAGGGATGGGATCTGTGCCAAAGCAAGGTTAAGAGTCATCTCAAATAAAAAAACGTAACTTTTATTGGAGAGGGGAAAATGAGGGCGTAACTCCCTTGGAGAGTACTCACTTTGGTAAAAAATCAACCCAAACTCAAGTATGGGTGAGGTGGAGTGATAAGGATCACTAATAGGGATGATAAGACGGTTAAATGAAGTGGAATAATAGGAGAGGGGTCCACACCCAAGTCACAAATAAATTCAAAAGTGAAAAACGTCAATCCCCCTAAGGGGGCGTGATTTTGGAGTGTAGAAGGTGGGTAAGGGGTTAAAATAGTTTGGAAAAGGTTGGGAGGGTTATGTTATGCTTAGGGGGTCTCTCTCTAACCATCATTTCAACATTTTACATCCTCTAAACTCATTATTACAATTTACATTTTTGCCATGTTTGGACTTTAGCAATTAAAATTGCTATTTTAGACTGATTGACACTCTAGGTGGACTAACCCATGGCTAAAGTTGTCCGACCGAGCTGAAACTTGGTTCATGGATGTAGTGGGTGATATTCCATTTCTTTTGAGCACAAATACCCCTATCAAAAGTCCAAGGATCTAGTTTTTACAATAGTTTCTAAAAAACAATCAATTAATTAAATAATTAAACCTCCAAACTTAGAGAAATTTAATTAAAAATTAATTAATTAAAAACACTAACCTAGACTCGACGGAATTCCGTGAAAATTTCTATGATGTCTTGCATGGTCATTTACAATGAATTCCCTATATAGTTACCAAAACATAAGCCTACTGGAACGTCGTTCACCACTTTGGAGGACATATGTAAGGTGTGAGGGAAAAACTCAAGGGAAATCAGTAAGGCTGAAAAACCCACTAATATCTTGAGGATAAAAAAACCTCGGTGAATGAAAATATCTCAGTGAGACGATCCTAAGGTAACTGACCTAGACATGACTGATGTAGACCTATTACATTATTAACCCACGCAGGGGTGCGGAAATTCCAAGTACAAAAATAAGTGTTGGGCCAAACACAACCTTGTAGAACCAAAAAAAATCTTCAATACACTGCATTTGACGATGCATTTCTTCATGGCACATGAGTTGACCACCGGTGCCAAATGAGCGGTCAACAGTCCTTACAGGATTATGTGCCAAATAGGCAAGGTTTCTTACGAGCTAGAGCTTCCAGAGGGGAGCAAGATTCATAACGTGTTCCACGTGTCTTTCCTAAAAAAGGCAGTTGGACAATTCATTAACACATAAGAGGAGCTTCCCCTGTTGGATGAGGAGGGACAGTTGGAGTTAGTTCTGGAGGAGGTTTTGGAGTTCTGGGAGTGGAAAGTAAGGAGCAAGGTCATCATAGAGTGTTTGATTAGATGGAGAGGGCTTCCAGTAGAGGACGCTACTTGGGAGAGCCAGGAGGTGTTGCAGCACCTTGGAATGGTATTGCTTGAGGAAAATCAATTTTGGGAAGGGAGGACTGTAATGTCCCTTTCCAAATACGAGCTCCAGAAAAGGAGGCTTAATGGTCTAAACCACCCTGTTAGACTATAGCCAGGGCCAAAGAGGGGTAAACAGGGTTACTAGAGGTCACTCTAGTCACATGTGTTATATTCGAAAAGTGACATTGAGCTAACAAGGGTTAACAATGCTTTTAAGTCATTATGAGCTAAAAATAGAAGTCAATAGTGAATTAGGGTTTCAGCATGATTTAGGGTTTTGGAAAGCTATAAAGGAAGGGTCAACGACCTAATTCATCATTATGCAGATTATGACTTGTCATTGAGGAGAAGAGGCGCATCTCAGGAGAGATAGTTTAGTGTGTTCCAGGAGGAAGACACCAGTTGGTTGATTTCGGTGTTGAAAGACACACCCTAGTCACCGGGAAGATCATCTAGGTCTCCATCATTCTTCATTGATTCCACAGTGCTCCCATATTCTGGGTATTATCTTTTAGTTGCTTATTTGTATTCCGGATAAGATCCTTTTGTCTTTTGATCTAGACGAGTGTTGTTATTTTATTCAGCTGCAGTTGCTTATTTGTATTCTAGCTAAGATCTTTTGTCTGTTGATCTAGTTGAGTATTGTTAGTTTATTTATCCGCATTCAACCATTTTGTAATCCACATAGATATCATAATACAAACTTTGTAGTCCTTTGTCACATTTATTATTTGTATGATCATTTATATGTTGTTAACCTTTGATCCTACACACACATTAGCAGCGTTTCCTAGACTAGCCAAGTCAGGAAGATTACAGTATGCCCCTTGAGTATTTGAGCACATGTTTTTCTTCTATCTTATGCTCTTGCCTAAGCTCCACCATGAACTGACTCAAGGTATTCACATTAAAACATATATCTAGTCTAATGTTGACCAAATACATCATGGAACCTATCAAATTCTTTTACAACATGGGATCCACAAATTATGAATATGAATCTATCAAATTCTTCAGATTAGTGATCATGGGTGTGGCCATAGGTTTTTAGTCCTCCATTTACAACCTTCATGATTTCAACTGCATACTTACCCAGGCCAATGAATATCTCCCCTTAGTGTTTTCAAAACCTCCAAACCCAAGAATAATGCATCATGTTGATGTCCTTCATCTTAAATTTAGTTGCCATGTTTTCTTTGCGTCCTACAATGAGATTCTTTGTACCTATAACAAACAAGTCATCTACATAAAACACCAAACCTAGCAGATCAAATCCAATAGCTATATAATATAAGTTAGGATTTATGACATGTGTCTGAAACACCATCTTTTTCATACCAATATTTTGTCTTTTTTCTCACTTTTTTCTATTGTTCGATCCATTCCTTGAGTTTATTATTGATCATAATCATATATGTTTTCCAAGGTATTTTCTCCCATAAATCATGTCATTTTAGTGAATTATGATAGTGTGATTGAGGGAAACTAGTCTTTTGATGCTTACTCATGAGAAAGGTGCAGAACTACTATTCCAAGTTGGTATGTAAACCATTGTTTCTACATTGTTTTTGCTACACCATTTCTACTACACCATTTCTATTACACGAACCCTGCCACATCGATGTTGCTACACAAGTTGTTGATTACATCGAGGACACTGCATGTTCACGATGTTTCTTTTCTTTCATGATACATGTATTTGGGTAAGTGACAATCGTCTTCTAGCACATTCAGTAGGTGAAATTGTATCTCCCACATTTGTTTAAGATGATTAAAAAAATTCAGGTGTCCTATGAATAGCGGTTGAGGGATGTTTTGAATATCATCATCAACTAGCATGGATTCTTTGTAAGGAATTATAATTGCATCCCATTTTTTTAGACAATTGTTGGGACCAAACACCTATTCAAGTCAATAATTTGGGATAGCCTGAGAATCATAGATTCTCATGGATATCTATGAATCTTTTTTCTAAGGATAGATATTTTTAGAATGTATAATTAGCCTACTCTCCTCGGTAGGTAGACGTAAAGGAATTATAGAATATTTTATGTTGTAATGATACTAAATTGTAAAATAGTTTCTATTTAATAAAAGTTGTTGAGTTCCACACCTTTGTTTCTTGGTGAGTGAATATATAATCAAAGAATTCACTATTTGTTTTCCCCTAGTGCCTCTTCTAAGGAGKTTGSCCCCWCTCCTTAGCCAGGTATTGTTGTATTTCAGTAGGATTTAGCTATTCTTTTATTCATTTCTATATTTCAACTTTGTGKGCATTTAYGATTACTATATTGKTGTTGCATCTTCAGAGAATTGAGAGTTTTGTTCAAACATTTCATTCTTTCTCTTTCATAGATAAAAAAATTATCGCACTATGAGATTCAATTAAGTAATTGTTGATAAAATTTAGTGTAAGTGAATGCTCAATTATAATTGGAGTTGATTGCATTAAGATAATTACATAGTTTAGGATAGGACTCTGAGCAAGTTTATTTTGGCATGTTTTGTATAAAGTCTAGTTCTCTAATTACAATTTTAGATTTTGATAAATACAGATTGGTGAGGTAACCTTATAGGTCTTTTTCTCTCACTACAAGAGTGATTTCTCTTCATAGTCATTTTGAACAACAACTAGTTTATTTTATTTCCTACAACTAGAATCAACTTTGTTTCATTGCATCCATGTATTAATCATTTCCTTTATGCAAGTGTGTTCATTTCATATAATTTCCATGTATTTCTAGATAATTAGGTTGCAAGTGCGATTTTTTCCTTTACAACTGAATTGAGTTATTTCCTTATTGAAGTTAAGTTGATTTCCTGTAAGTTTTGGATTTCAACATTTAGTTGTGGTGACCGTCTTAAAAATTATTTTAAGACTCCTTTGCAATCATCATTGTTGTTCATGATATCACAATTTTTGTACTTGTACAAAGCCCTCCACAAGATCCAAATCTTGTGTAACAATTGGAAGTTTCTACCACTGTCACTTAAGTAGATACTTCCCTCATTGTAGTGATGGAACAAGCTCCACCAAAATAGAGGCTTCCCCAATGACATCAATGGATGAAACATAATGACTAGACAAGCCTAGAACCCCCTCTGACCTAAATGTTAGGTCTAGATCTAGGAGAGGTAAGGAAGGTAACAAGGTAATTGGTTTACCTACACGAGACAATAAACAATCCAAAGCATAATATAGACAATTACTAAGTCATCTAACTCATTAATGACCTCTTAGACACTAGATAATAAAATAAACCAATTTTTGTTGCAAATTACATCAATAACATAATGTATAACAACAATTAATCTTTTGTAACAACAATAGGAAAAAATACCCAGAAATATATCAATTTAACATATAAATTAAGCCTTCAAAATGTGCAAAAACATCCAATTGGTAGATCTTATTTCTAAGTATCTTTAAACACTATTCCAACAAAGTATGAAACAATTAAAGTAAACCCTACTGGTTGTAGAAAAATTTTAAAATAGAAACAATAAATAACATTTTTTAGCTATGGTTTGTGTTAGTAGCATTAGTGAAATATCTTTAGGGGAGAGAATACTAATTCCAAGAATGTTTTCACGACAAGGAGAGTTATAGAATAGTTCCATTATCTTTTAAGGGTTAATGGAGTCAAGGATGCAACACTTGAAGAAATATGTAGATAATAAAGAAGAATGAGGTTCAAACCCTAATTTGTAAAGCATCTTGTGCCCTAGGAATCAAACCTTCAAGAAAGAGATTTCTAGGGCGAAAATATTATTGGTCCCTCGATGTCATTTCCCCTCTTCTAGATGACCTAGGTCAAGGATCAATTGAATAATATCAAAACCTTAAGGTGTAAACCCTCTTGGGCCTTATGCCTTTGAGTCATAGAAAGAGACTAGGTCTCTTAATTCCTTCAACAACGTTGGACAAAAAAATGTGTTAAAGGAGACAAAGAATTGTGTTTCGTTCCTATGATTTTACTAGGACAAGGTAACATGAAACAAGATAACAATTAATGATTATACCATGAGAAAACACATCAACTTAAAGAAAATCACTTATTTGTCCAAATTGCTATGTGATCCGGATTATTTTCAGAATGAAATGTAAGCAGATAAGTTACAATGAAATACTCATGAAAGTTGACAGAAATAGATAAATACAACAATACCTGATTTCTATTAATGAAAGAATTGTAAAGAGACTGTAAAAATATAGAGTGCAAGACTTTCTAGAATGGTGGTAGCTTTATCTCTGAGAAGAGATGCGATGGCTATGATCATTCGCCATAAGATGATTACAATAACGCTCTAAATGAATTTTTATGATAAACATGAATGCCAAAACCCTAGATATCCAAAAACCTAACCCTAGGAGATGAAAAACCAAAAGTCACGTGGTTCCCATTTGGGTAAATTAGTACATTAACTTCCTAGGGTTGTAACTTTTGCATATGATCTCCATTTTAGGAGCGTGATATTCCAGTTGGAAAGGTCTTTTAGAGAACTATGCATTATGTCATCAAACTCTAAGTCCGTCTAGAGTTTGATTGTGGCACACCAAAATAGCATTGTTTAGGGCACAAAAATGGACTTGGAAGTACAACAAGATGTGCTGACATGAAAACATACAAAATAAGCTAGTTGGATTAGGTGGAAGGCCATCGATATCCACCTGGAAGTAGGGATCTAGGCATCCCTGTAAGTGTAGAACCCGCAATTACAAAGAAGTATAGAAGAACGTGCTGAAATAAAAACTAACAAGAGGCGGAAATTGGAACAAGTGGGTTGTCGCCAATATCCACCTAGATCGATCCTCCCCCCTTAGAAAGTAATGATTTCTATTGCATTGAGTGCCCGGGGAAGAGGGGAAAGAATTTTCTGAATCTAAAGCTTGGTAAGTTGCATGCCTTGTTGGAGAAGTTCTTCTTCTTGAATTGTGGTAGACTATCACAAACTTGTTGAGGGGTTGGATCTATTCCACCAACCTGTTGTCTCTAGGTTTGATGGGGCATTGTGTAGGCACCATTGTAGGTGAAGAAAAAATATCTTCTTTCTCTTCAAAAAACTGTTTTTCTTGGATAGGAGGTGTTGAGGCTGCAGTGGTTGTAGTGATCTTTTGTGAATCCTTTAAAAATACTGTGAAGATGATGAATTTTGCAGTATGAGAGATTACCTTGCGACAATGTTTTGGTGGAGAAGTAGTTGAAAATACCTCTGGTATCCTATATAGCTGACCTCCCAGAGTAATAATGACACTACGAGGTCTAGAATCATAGACAACATGATGTTTCCACTTATATGGTTGGCCCAAAATAACATCACTAACATAAAGAGGGGAAACATCACACACTACCTCATCCTTGAAGGGATGGATGCCATAAGACAGGAGACATTGTTGGTTTACACATAGATCTTATCTCTGGTGAAGCCACCCTATGTTGTATAGTTGTGGGTGTTGTTTTGTCGACAACCCCAACTATTTGACGACCATGGTTGAGATGAGGCTCTTCTGGATGTCGTTACCAACAATGAAATGTAACGGGGTCCCCTTTACCCAAATATGTGAATGGAAGAGGTGCTCCCCCTCTTCATGATCTACTGTTTCTTCTATTTGAATTATTGTGGTCATGACAATAGCAGTGGGATCTACATCAATGACCTATCTATTTTCAATATTTTCTGGATCAGATTCTAAATTAGGGTTCATCGTCATGTCTTTGACCTCGACCACCAATGAATGTTTCGAGAGAAATTTATCGGTGTTATGCTAGGGGATTTTGTGGAAGTCACACCACTTCCCAATGTCATTCTTCGTCTTTCATTCACCATTCCCATCACATGTCTTGGACTAATTTTCTAGAGGTTGTTGGTTAGGTCCTTCTCTACCATGCTTTGGTTATTTCAGATTTGCAGACCCGAATTCGCATTTGTTCTGGTGCCTAAAATTCTTCTCGATTTTGACAACATATCGATAGGAAAATCCCAATGATGAGCTTTTTAGGAAATCCATTTCGGTTTGCATGTACCTATGTAGAGACCCATGGTATTTCATAACTAGATGCCACTTAGATTCTTTGATACCCAGCTTGGTGTGCAAGGTATGGAAGGTATTTTTGAACTCTGACACTATTTGGATCTTCTCTTGTCATAATGTGTTCCATATCATGTAATGGTATTCATAGTTATCGACAAGATAGTATTGTTCTTTCACTGCATCCACAAAAAAATTCCAAGTGGGATCGACCCCATATATTCTAGATTCCTCCGTGGAATTTTTTCCTCGGTAAGTTTCCCATTAATGTTTGACATGGTGGAGAACCTTGAGGAGTGTGAAGGTGATGTTTTCCCTATCGGAAAAATTTGAACAAAGAAATAACCTTCTAATAGATTTAACCATTTTTCTAGGGCATCTGCAACTATCTAACCTTCAAATATGGGAATATGAAAATTAACTTGTACCTTGATGGGAAAGGTTCCTCCAAAGTGTTCACATGATGAATATGCACCTATTTCTATCGACAAGTGTTGAAGGATTTGTGAAAAATTAGCCATCATTTCGTCCCTCTGTCACGCGAGATCTTGCTCAAGCAACAAGTTGATAGAATATCTTGCTCCGTCGTTTTTATTTTATTCTTCCATCGAGTGTTTCTTGCTCATGAGAGATTGATTTTTCGCAAGAGATACAATCTTGAGACCCAACTGGCTATACTCAGACCTCGTTGGGGACATGCGTTGACAAATGATCAAGAGTAGCCTGCACTAATACTACTGATCTGGATTATTTTTAGAACGAAATGTAAGAAGAGAAGTTACAATTAAATACTCATGAAAACTTGCAGAAACACATAAATACAACAATACTTTATTTATATTAATGAAAAAATTGTAAAGAGACTATAAAACTATAGAGTGCAAGACTTGCTAGAATGGTGGCAGCTCTATCTCTGAGAAGATATGTCTATGCTCATTCACCAGAAGATGATTGCAATGAGGTTCTGAAGGAATTTTTATGATAAAAGTGAATTCAAAAACCCTAGACATCCAAAAACCTAACCCTATTGAATGAAACACCAAAATTCATGTTGGCCTTGTTTGGGTATGTTAGTACATTAACTTCTCGGGGTCGTAACTTTTTCATATGATCTTTGTTTTAGGCACGTGATAGCCCATTGGAAAGGTCTTTTAGAGAACTACACATTGTTCCATCAAACTCAGACTACATCTATAGTTTGACTGTGGCACACCAAAATAACATTGTTTAGGGCCCCAAAACATCCCTTGAAGTACAACAAGATGTGTTGACATGAAAACAAACAAAATAAGCCATTTGGATAAGGTGGGAGGTCACTAGTATCCACCTAGAATATGTGTAGGGATTCAGACAACCCTAGAAGTGTAGAACCCACAATTGAAAAGAAGTAAAAAAGAACCTGTTGAACTAAAAACTGACAAGAGGATCCAGTTGGAACAGGTGGGTGGTCACCAATATCCACCTAGATCACTATGCCAAGAGAAACGTTGGTTCCAACAAGATATCATCCAAGAAAAAAAATCATCCACAAAAATATCCTTCTCCAAGATTAGTGGACTAGATCCAAGTGACAAAGAGAGAGAGGAGTGAATGTTTCTAGATTTCACCACCCACAAATGTGAGAGGAAGTGAGGATTAAAATTAAATGGAGTGCGGGAATTATTTATAAGTGAAATCATAGCACTCAATTTGTCCAAAAAATTAAATAATCATGTAACAAGTGGCGTTGATCGCTCAAGTTAGAATCTACAAATGTCAAAATCATGAATATAATACAATAATGGTCACATGTGTGGTGACACCATCCCTCCAATGGGATAAAAGGTCCTCTCTAAGGTCACGTGTCATCGTCCAAGGTGAAGAATATGTGAGAGAGAATGTCTGAATGTTTCAAGCAACTGGATGACTTGATGCTCTGCATCACATGTGCCATATCGTGCAATAGAGGAATAATGTCATGGGTGAAATATTCAAGCATCATTCAAGAACCATGTCAAGGGAATCGAGATAAAAAAAAATGAAATTAACTAAAGTCAATGTTCATATGATATACGAGTCCTTGAATCATTCAAAGTAAGTTTTCACCTAATATATAAGTCACATGAATAATTCACATTAAATATCCCCTTCAAATTTCAGACTAGCTCGAGAGTTTATGTAAGTTGACAAGTTTTAATATGGAAGGACCTTCATCTAACCATGTTAGGTGTGCCAACAAAAATGGTAAAAAAAAAGACCAAAGTAGAGGTATATGTCCCAGGGGAAGTAGTGAAAGAAAATATCCCTTCAAGAGTAAGTGTGGCAATGGTACATGTTGGTATTACTCCATGGCTTGTGGTGTCATTGAGTTCATTTCTATGACCACCTTTAGGGAGGGTGTGCTTTCTCTTGAGTTACAACTTTATAATCTCTACGCTTTTCCAAAAACCTTAATCTACCTTTTTATTGTCCTCTTATCATATTTTCAAGTCCCATTTATAAGGTTTCAAGCTATAGCATCACTTCTTTGGGATTGGGGTGAACACAAAAAGGGTAGAGCTCAAGTTTGGAATGGATTTTGAGAGTCATTCTCTATTATATCATTTTTTCTTTAGCATTAATATTTCTGTATTATTATTTTATTTAGTAGCTGCAATCAACCTTTGGGATTTCATCCCCTCTTCTCATGAGAGAATGGACCATGACCCATTACCAAAGTTCAGTGTGTTGTGACAGGCTCTAGGATGGAAAGTGTTAATTATGGTGGGGAAACACAACATTACCCTTATGAGGCCATCCAATAGTTCCCCTTTTACCTGGGTGGTGACATGACAGGACTAGGGAACAAATGCTAGTCATCAAGGTGAAACAAGGAAACAAACAAAACTTCTTGATCTAGTGATCCATTATCCAACTTAAACTAACGATAGTCATTCACATGCCTAGTATATTAATCACATCACTTTGCATGAAAGAAGGACTAACATACCTCATGTTAATGTTGTCTTACCATCTCCCATACATTGAGTTGACTAGATGTGATGAAATTGGTTGAGATGAGGTACAAGAGGTAATATGAGAGGGGTTGCTAGGCTACTATCTATGGACATGATTATCATCCTCATGGTTGGGATCACTGTGTTTATTGTGGGTGATGAGACACGATCTCCTTTAGTTACTGCTATGCATGGGGCATTAATAATTCTACAACTACATCGTAACTCAAACCACCATTTGAACAAATTGATCTGGTACATATAATACACGAAATTTCACAAGTATCATTCGAATTATGGTTGAAAATTTCATAGGTATCATACAAACCATGGTTTAGAATTAATGAACGGTCTTTCTAACTATCTTGCTAAGAAATTAGGAATGTAATTAATAATGCGATAATTTTGGAGTCGTTGTTGGGGAATTTTCAAAGGTGAAATATTGTTATTAATGTAAATTTAATTTTTGAAAGTGTGTTTTCAATTTTTGTTTTTTTGAGAGTGTTTTAGATTTATGTATTTTTGAAAGTTTGTTTTTCTATTGTTTTGAAGGTGTGGTTTTTTGTTGCTTTGAAAGAGTGCCTTAGATTTCTGTCGTTTTAAAAGTGTGTGCAAGAGATTATGTTTTAATTTGTGAACAAAAATAGAGATCTAAAAGGATGATTTAGCAGTTACACTAAAAACCCCCTAGGAACCAACATTGCACGGAAACCAATCCAAGGAGAGGGATCCAACCAACCCAATTATGAAACACTAATAGCCATCTCTCTAGAAAAAATAAAACCAGAAGCTTTCACTAAAGAATCAACACATCCATTCCATCTTATGAAAGCCACATCTTCAGTGCAGGAAGAGATATTGTTCCCTGAGGGAAGAATACATTCTACATAAAATAAACAGTTGGACCACAACTTCAAAGGGTTGATCATTCAAGAATCAATCAGTCCCACTTCTGCCACCAAACTTTCGGAATAAAAAGAAGATAATTTCCTACAGTTATTAATGATGGTCAATGAAGTCAAGCATGAGGTGAAAGAAGAGGTTGTTACCTTCAATTTTCCAATAAAAAATATAGGAGTAACTCAAATGAAGAATATTCCATGCTCTTCCTTGCCAAATTTCAATGGCTTAGCTACAAACGACCTAGACACTTTCCTTTTAGAATTTGATGTCCTATGTAGGAGCTATGAATACATTTATGATGCTTAGAATTTGAATCTCTTTCCCGCTACCTTAAAGAATTCTCCACTTTGATGATTTATGGGGCTTAGAGGGGACAATGTTAGAATGCGGGAAGAAATGAAGAAAATATTCCTCAAAGAGTACCAGGACCTTCTAGGAGAAATAGTGGAAAAAGGAAATATTCAAGATTATGTATAAATAAGACGAGATCGTGGACTATTATGTATAACACCTCAAATATAACATGAACCATCATGATAGGTCCAACTGGATGGAGACACCTTACGTATCCTTCTTCTCTGAGGAGTCAGGGATCATTGTATTGACATCCTTAACTTGATGAGAGAAGGTAATATATACTAGGAATCTTATGATGTCATTTGGAAATTATGTCAAAGATATTCTAGAGGGACCTCATGGCCACGGAAAGGGACAAGGGATGTGATGACATGAATCAACAAGATCTATAGTGGAGGAATTACCTAAGTAGAGACTGGAAATATATTGGATGATTTAGAAACATATATACTTAGTTCATGAATCTTATAGTTAGATACACTATACTAAAAAGGAAGAGGGAGGAGGAAGATGTGGACCTACCTATATTTTTCCCAAAGTGTAGAAGAAGGAATCCATAGAAGGAGTGTCCATTAGACCAAATTAAAATATGTGGAATTTGTGAACAATAAGACACCATCAACAAGTATCCCTCCTTAACCAATTAAAATCAATTTATCATCAGGGAAGTAGAGAGGCTGACCAATTATGCATCATCACACAAAAATGACCATGGTAGCCTCAACCTCGAGGTATGAATTCTCACCAATCTCAATATTATAATTCTTATTAGACTAACTCTTCAATGAAATATCCTCCTCAACAATGGTATCCAATGCATTCCTTCATCATCCCAAAAACATCCATAGCAATATGGGTGGAGGAATCTACCCTTTGGGGGGATCAATATTCATTACCACAATAAACTATTTATCCTTTTCCTCCACCACAACTCTAATAGACTAATTCATCTCCTCATCGACCTCAACTCCCTGTATAACTTATTCCTAAGACCAATAATAGACCAACACAATCGACATATGCCACTGGGTTTCCAACTTACCCCACTTAATCTATTTCCTCATTGGGATGTCAAGACAGACAATTAAGATCTACAAAGATCTTGAACAAGAAAATCTCATCAGTAACTATAGAATATTGTGAGGAATATCCTCCAAATGAAAACCCATTTGATTATCAATCCCCTTCTTCTCTTTTAAATCCATACCAAAACATGAAGGAGCTATAAAATCTATCTTTCCATGTGAGACTAAACATAAGAAACCATGCAACCCAATGCGAATTCGATTTTCTGAGGGAGATCAATAATGTATGTTTTTGAATACCTCTTTTTCAATCCATAAAAAATATCCCAATATTCTCAAAAAAATTCAGGAAATTATTCCTACACAAGCTAGGTTGAAAAGGAAAAGACCCTCAAATTATGCATGTAATGGGGAAACTAACAGACTTAATGCTCGAAGGAGTTTCCAAATCCAAATATTCAGACCCTGGTAGTCCCATAGTCAATATACAAATTAATAGGATTATTATTCCCAATACACTAATTGACTTGAGAGATGTCCTCAATGTCATGACTCGTGAAACCATGGAAGACTTAGGGTTGGCATGCCTTATATAGACCCCTACAATGTTACAACTTGTAGATCCATCCACTATGAAAATGGATGATATCCTAGTGGATGTTGTAATCTTTTTAGACTCCTGGGAGTACCCCACTGATTTTATGATCATACAAACCAAGTATTTCTTAGGTTCTTACCCTTTTTTTTTGGAAGACCATGGTTGGTAACCGTCGATGACTATATTGGATCCAGATCTGGCAGTATGACAATTTCTGACAGAAACTCAACTATGCAACTTAGATTTTTCCCTCCATCCAAATTGATCATAGAGCCAGAAATACATATTTGTGTAGATGGCCAATAAAGTGATAACGAAGAAGTCGTCCAACAAGTTCTTACAGTAGAATAGTACATTTCCATTAGAGAAATAACTAAGGATGATGAAATTGGCGACTTTATAGCCTCAACTGCACCATCTTACCAACACAACCTCAATCAGATTCTAATCCCTCGTGCTGAGGAAAACCTCTTTTTAACTGTCACCAGGGTAAAATCATGAAGCTGGGTAACACTTTCGTGACAATCGGGTCTCCAAAATTTCTAGCGGCAATTTTTCGGCCGAACAAATATTACTTTCGGCCGAAATATTGTTCGGCCAAAAATTTTCACGTCAAATTTAACGGTGCCGTCAAAATTCGTGTACAATGTTTTTTGAATGAATTATTTTCCCGTGGTAAAAATATTTCGGCCGAAATACTTTTCGGCCGAAACGTTTATTTTTAACGGATTCCGTTAAAAACTAGGTTTCGGCCGAAAGAATATTTAGGCCGAAAACTTGAAAATGGGACTGTTTGCAGGAAACTGCAAATTCTCTCCATCTTACTTCATCTTTGGAGGTAGCGGACTCCTACAAATACTCAGAATTTAGTTTGAGAATTGATACCAACATTTTTAAAATTGAATCTACT
>ML783537.1:468908-509003 GCA_009831015.1 Picea engelmannii | reverse complement strand
TCCTACACATTACAAAGCTCACACATTTTTGAGATATATATGAAAACATGTCAATTTTCTAATATTTAATCACAAATTCCCTTTTAATACTAAAATGAATAAAGTGGAAAATAATAAGGTGAAACCCAAGTATATTTATGAAATGATATCGTGAAAGGTTAATGGGGCAATGAAATGTGAAGAATAATGAAGGGAAAGGTGGATGAAAATAGGACATTTATGAGCCCCAACATACCCCACAACTTAACTTGTTGCATGTCCTCATGCAACCATGCATGGATATTCTCAAGAAATTTTGGCATCTGAATGTTGGCTTTGAGTGATGATAATGAATGTTTTCCACGATGGGATTTACATGAGTAACAACTGACATTTTTTTTATGGTTGGTTCTTGTGTGACAACCATGAATATAAAGAATGTTGGTTCTTGTGTTAACAACATTCATTTCATTATTTGTTCTCTTGCTATTATGATAATAATTTTCCCATATTTTTACTAGAAAATATATGCTATCAATGTGCATAAGGAAACATCACTGAGTATAAGAAATCCCTTTTTCATATGTGTGAATCATGCCAATATGTATAACAATTCTTATGAAGCAAAGTGCAATAGAGTATCGCTGGGAAATAAATGTTGGAAACTAAATGTTCGTAAATGGTACATGAGACTAAAAATGGAATGATGGTAGTGGAAAAGTGGAGTGATTACAGTGAATAAAGTCCCCTACCCCCCAAATGAACCGGTTGCATGTCCTCATGCAACATGGCATAATTCATAGAAGTGAAAAGGAAAGGGAACTTTGTGAGGGAATTTTCCAAATTATTCATGGCTAGCAGTTGTGGAATTACATGATTAAAGTTTAGAGAATAAAATACCTCCACTTACCCAAAATGTTGATGAACTATGCAATAGGAATATGGTTGATGCGGCTGCTAGAGCATGGAAAATGTCACTGCTACAGGATCATGTAAAAAGGCATTGTTGTTGTAGCATTGATTGTTGTCTACTAGATCAGAGAATGTGAAGTGGAGGAATCTGAATTGTTGTTGAATGAATCATGGAAAAGAGAAAGTATGAAAGTGGAATTGTGGTACTCTCGTATGGCTAAAGTCATGCCATTGTAACTGTTGATAAAGTCATGAAAAGTGTATAGTCTTCACCAGTTGCTAAACCTGATGGTACAATTCTAATCATGTGAATGAATGTGTCGATGTCGAGCATGAAAAAAGTCATTGGATTACCGACCAATGATGAATGTCGTTAACCAATGTGAGGAAACTCATCATTGATGTCAATGAGTGCCAAGGTACCCAAGTTCATTTTGTGAAATGCGAATGAATGAGATGATGTTGAGACAATTGAAAGATCTAATGATCAAGGGACATTGATGTATTCCCATGATTGTTAGCAAGAGAATGTGCCATTAAGGCATGCAAGCCTCTAGGTACTCAAAATGGACTCTAGTCTATATCCCAAATAAGGTGTTGAGGTCGATGGGGAAAGACTTGTTGAAAGGTGTGCCTTGAGGAATCCCACATCAGTCAACGTGAGTTCTTATAAAAAGAGTGGTAGGACTATAAATGTAATATACCAGATATAAAAAGTATGCAGAACAGAAATAAAATGCTAGAAATGGAAGAATAACAAAAATATAAGCAGAACAATCACCACAATAGCACTGAAATGATATAAGAACAACAACATAAATAACACTTTGATTTTGAAAGAAATGTTCATAGGCCTCTTCGAGGGGGCAACCTCCAGTTGAGAAGTGCTCTATTAAAATATTATCCAAGCTAGGGTTCTCATACCCTCGACTCCTATTTATACTAAATATGTCTATTAAAATATGCATTTAGAGGAAACTCCTTCTAGAATGGGAAGCTTCTATTAGGTCTTCTTACATCCACCTTATTCTATTTTATTGAAAGGCCTTATTAATATTGACCTTTATTACATCTGAATTTATTGTTCTACCTATGTGTGGGTTGGGACCCTAACATGTTCGCCCCCTTAAAAACAACCTTGTCCTCAAGGCTTGAGATGAGGAAATTGTTGCAGAATGGTAGCTAGTTCCCAAGTGGCATCTGCTGGAGTTGTATCTTTCCACTAGACTAGCACTTCCTTGATGGTTCTCTGACATAGGCGACACTCACACTGGTCCAAAAATGCTTCTATATGTAGCCAAATGGATCCTTCTTCAGCTAACTCGGGAAGGTTGGTTTGAATTTGGCACTTAGTTCCAACCACCTTCTTTAAGCATGAAACATGAAAAACAGTGTGTAGCTTCAAATGGCTAGGCAAAGCTAACTGATAGGATACTTGTCCCACACGCTTCAGAAAGGTATAAGGACCATAAAATTTGGGCGCTAGATTCTGACAATGCTCGGCCTTGAGGGAAGTTTTCTTGTAAAGTTGCAGTCGAAGAAACACATGATCCCCTTCTACAAATTGACATTCAGAGCGACCTTGATCTTCTTTTTTCTTCATGAGATTTTGTGCCATGACCAATTTCTCTTTGAGGGTATGGAGAATAGCCTATTGAGCTGTAAGTGTTTGGTCAACCACCTGGACCTTTGAGGCACCCAGTAAGTATGAGAGAACTGAAGGTGGATTTTATCCATATACCGCTTCAAAAGGAGTCATGCGTGTAGCTATATGGCATGAAGTGTTGTACCACCATTCAACTAGGGTTAACCATTGAGCCCACTAATTTTTCTTTTCCGAGGAAAAACACCTCAAATATGTTTCCAAACACTTGTTGACAACTTCTATTTGGCCATCAGTCTGGGGATGATAAGATGTGCTGAGATGCAATTTGGTGCCTTGTATCTTGAACAATTCTAGCCAAAAATTGCTTGTGAAAGTTGGGTCGCGGTAAAAAATAATAGAGTGTGGCATGCCATGAATATTGAAGACTTGATCCATGAAACTTTGAGTGACCATGGATGTTGTAAACAGATGTTGAAGGACACATAAATGAGCATACTTGGAAAGGTGATCAACAACCACCATGATAACTGATTTATTTCTCGATTTGGGTAAGCCGGTAATAAAATCCATAGAGATATCCTTCCAAATAGCAGGTGGAATCGGGAGAAGTTGTAGTGTGCCCAGAGATTTGACTATTTATCCCTTGTTGTGTTGACATACATCACATTCAGCGACAAAATTACGAATGTCCTATTTCATACCATCCCAGAAAAAGGAACGTTTGACCCTGTCATAGGTTTTGGTGAACCCGGAGTGCCCTGTTGTGGGTGTAGCATGAAGCTCATAAAGTACCATGGATTTAATCTTTGATTACTTTCTTAAATAAAAATGGCCTTTGTATTGAAGTTCATCATGGAGCCAAGAGTACCTTGGGGAAGATGGAGCATTGGACTGCAATTGTTGGATCAGATGTGAACTTTTGGGATCTTGTAGCCATTCCTGGCAAATGGCTTGGAGCCAATCTGGTACAATGAATGAAAGAGAAACAAAGGATCCTTCATCTTCATATTTTCAGGAAAGTGCATCCGCAACCACATTGTCTTTTCCTTTCTTTTAAATGATCTCATAATCGTATCCAAAGAGATTAGTCACCCATTTTTGTTGTTCTGGGGAGGAAATGCATTGTTCTAGAAAATACTTGAGGCTTTGATGATCTGTCTTAATTTGGAAATGTTGCCCCAATAGATAAGGGCACCACAGATCAACGACATGCAAAATAGCGAACATTTCCTTTCCATAGATGGATTTGCCCATATTTCTTTTAGATAGTAGCTTGCTAGTAAAGGCCAAAGGTTGACCCTCTTGCATAAGGACATCACCAATTCCTTTCCTTGAGGCATCACATTCCAACACAAAGGTCTTTGTGAAATCGGGAAGGGCGAGGACTGGAGTAGTGCACATGGCCATCTTCAAGGTTTGAAAATCTTGAGTAGTGGTTGGAGTCCAAGTGAAAGAGTTATCTTTTAGGAGAGCAGTGAGAGGTGCTGCAATATTCCCATAATTCTTAAAAAACTTGTGATAATACCCTGTTAAACCAAAAATCCACACAAGCTCTTAAGAGTCTTTGGGTGAGGCCAGTCTTGCATAGCTTCAATCTTTTTAGGATCCACCCTGACGCCATCCTTACCAACTAGATGGAGCACCAGGCTTGGCCCTCTAGAGATGGTATGATGTAGCAAGGAAACATCACCTCATCAGTCATGGAACCCCAAAATGTCAAATTTTCTCTTGTCATCATACAAATAATCTCTTGGTGCATTTCTTATCTCATGTGTTTTCCCTTGGCTCTGCATTTTCCACCTGCAATCTCTGTCTAAGGGAGTTGAATCTCTATTAATTTTTTTTCCCCCACATCTAGCTTCTTCTTCAATTCCTCCCTAGTGGTGTCGAATCCATGCCTCATGAGAGATGCAAGCCCAAACATAGGCCGATCTACTACAATCTAGTGTGACAGCACTGGTGCACATGTCCGCCTTCTCTTTCTTTCAATCTTGGTAGTAGCATTGTAAACCATCCGTATTCCGACCAAAGATGGTGTGAGGATGCCTAGCCTATGCCCCAATTGCCCATACTTGAGATAAATTATGGTGGTTTTATAGTGGAGGAGGAGATTCCTCCTAATTGGGAGGAGGACATTACGGAGAGGACAACACCAACCGACACTACCCTCCCTTTGAATTATCTTGATATTGCTATGGGTGGTTGTGTGATGGAAGAGGAAATATATCCACATAAGTAGGACAACTTAATTCAAGGAGCATCCCTCGGGATTGATTGAGATGAATACTGGGTAGAGGAGGAGACCCATTTGAGGCAGCATACAGGTAAGCCAGCTCATCCAGCCTTGGCAAGCCATGATTTTCCCAGTCCTCTCAGACTTATGGAAGATCATTTAAATTCGATCTTTGAGATGCGATGAGATATGGATGACCATCTTCATAGCCAACGCCCCCTCGGTAAACGTTTGGATATGTTGTTTGATTCCCTGTCAAGTGAGCTTGTAAATAGTCAATGCCCCACATGTTTCTAGTTGTTTTCCTTCAGCGTGCGCCATGATGGAAGTCTAGGTTTGCCTCAAATTTAGTTTATTTACTATTATGTTATCAGTCTTAGTTAGGATACATTTACAGTCAAAATATGTTGTAGACAGACTCTGGTATACTATCTTGCCTATGAACATTACATGCCACCTATTCTAGTTTCCATACATGTAACAAAATAAGTAACAAGTTTTAATGTATGTTTGAACATGTATCACTTTTTTGGCATTTTAAATAATACAAACTCTTTTTTATTAAAAAAAAAAAAATCAAAAAAATATGTTTTATTGTATATGGATCTTAGAAAAATAAAAATAAAATCCCTAAAATCTCCTGAAAACACAATCATATATGTGAATGTTGAAACACAATCATATATGTGAATGTTGAAACACAATCATCTCTGTGAATGTGAAAAGGGATGCAATGAACCTTTATAGTTAATAGAAGGGGGACAACCTTCCATGTGTAAAAAAATGTGTTTTTATTGTACATGGATCTTAAAAAGATAAGATACCTAAGTACTCTTCATAATCACATAAAATCCCAAGTACTCCTTAACACATAATGACATAGATATGTGTGAATGGGATGCAAGAAACCTTTATATCAGATAGTGAAAGGGGTACATAATCACATAGATATGTGTGAATGGGGATGCAAGAAACATTTATACCTGATAGTGAAAGGGGCACAATCTTCTTCCTTCATTCTGAGATTTGATGAAGGGGAGAACATTTTTCTTTTACCTATCATATTATTTTGAATAGTACTTGAGTGACTATTGTGGCCAACTTGGAATTTTTCTCCTTGAATAATAATCCATTCGTTAGTACGTGGACATAGTATAACTAGACATTATAATAATTATATTTTGAATTAGGATTGTGGCATATTATAATAATTATATTTTGAATTAAGATCGTGGCACAATAGTAAATTGTTCAAAGTGTATAATGATTAATTTAAATTAGATTTTTAATATATCTTTTATAAATTCATTAAAAAAAATTATATATTTCATTTCCACCCAACCAACGATTAAATTAATGGTATAGGTAATAAAAAAAATCATTTGAACTTCGTGTTTATGGTCTTATCCGGTCGTAAGCTATAATAAGATATTGCATAAATAATTACTTTGAAGAGGACAAAAAGAAAAGAATTATTGGAATTTGACTATGTAATAAAGACAAGTGATTTTATCATTGGTGGGGCGTCATAAGAATCAAAGGAAATTCAGTTCTAACAAAAACATGCGATCTCATTATTGGTGAATTAAAAGTGTGGTATTTTTTTTTAAAGACTTGTGATTTATGACTTTCTAGTAAGTGTGGTATTATTTATTGTTTAAATTAGTTTTTGTCAATATGTTTTGAAGAAATAATTAAAAAATATACCAGTATTATTATTGTTGTGAATGTAAATTAATTTTAAAATTAATTAAATTAATTATTGTACTATGAAGTGTTGTATAGTTTAATATGGAGGAGATGTTGAGGCATTAGTGTGATGACACATTAGTATTAAATAGTAACAATGTATAAAGTCAATTTAATTAAAAATAATAACAATAATAATTATAAAAATAAAGTCGGCTTAATTAAACAAAACAACAATTAAATACTTTGTGTAAAGCTTGACATGAAATAAAATAATAATAATAAAAATGCACCTTAAAAAATTGAATCTTTCTCGATACTTAATAGATTTAGATTTAAGATAAATCTACGCTGATTTATTAATAAAAAATGTATTGATATTATTAAATATAATGAAATTGAAGTGAATGTTTCAGATGTATGTTTTGTTTGGATTTGTAGTCTATAATAATCCAAGAGTGAGAAACAACAAATAAAATTTAAAAGACCCTCTTCAAGGTCAGTGATATGAAGTGCTTTGAATGCCTATCTTTATCGAGAAGGACCTCAAGCAAATAAAGAGTATTGAAAATGCCACTGTCGAGTTATTCACAACAAAACCCAAGTTTTTTACTGTTCTCCTTTTGTCGCTAGCACAATTGAATGGTAGAAGACTTTATTATAGTGGGATGGATGATTACTCTATTTTGAAATTCAATAAACCAACAAATTTTCAAATTCAAATTTCCTCAAGCATCTACACTATGGTTCAAAGCACAAGATGTTCTCCTTTTGTCACTAGCACAATTGAATGGTGGAAGACTTTATCATAGTGGGATGGATGATTACTCTATTTTGAACTTCAAGAAACTAACAAATTTTCAAATTCAAATTTCCAACCTCAAGCATCCACAGTGTGGTTCATAGCAAAAGATATTTGCCAAGCGTTTGTAGCAATGTTTGCTTGGCATTTTCCAAGAATCTTAGGTATCAAAGTGCTAGTGGATTATTTCCAAGTGTTTGACGAAACACTTACCTGCCAATTGGCATTAAAGGTGAGAAGCATACAAGTGAAGTCAACGATGCATGGAAAGTGTTTAATGAAAGCCCTATATGGCAATGCTTTTCTAAAGACCTTGATACATATAAAAAATTTCACTCGCCTTTTGAAATACCATAACTTACTCTCGCCTCTTATTTAAAGTGTGAAATACCATAAGCTACTTTGGCCTCTTATTTAAAGGGTGGAAAGAGGTTGAAAAAGATATGGCCTCTTATTTAAAGGGTGGAAATAGGAAAAGGGGAAAGATGAAATGTTATTTTTTAAAGAGTTAAAAATGATATATACATTAACCATGCTATTTTACATTTGTAAGTGTAAACTTACCAATGTTGTATGGATTTATATTTATATATTGTTTTTATTGTTTTTTAAATACTTACTTAAAGTATTTAAAGAATATAATTTATTTTTACAATGTAATAAAAATTGTTTTTTTTTTTCTTACTAAAAAAGAATAAATATTAAAAAATAAAAAATTGATAATTGATAAAGAAAACTGTATACGACTTTTAGTATATATAGAATAATGTAAAGTTTATAAAATCAAGGTTTTAATTGATCATCCTTTAAAACAAAAAACCAAAAGGTTATAATTTTATTCATATAAGATTAAAATTAGATATATCATATGTTTGTACAACATTCTCACGGCCTTTTGTAGGTCTAAAAGGAGACATATATATGTACTTGTAGCCACCCTATAACAAAAAAATCTACAAACACATATTCAACTTTAAAATCCAAAATGCTTTGTACAAAGTCCAAGATTGTATACCTCTATCCTCCTATAAATCATTTGTACTAGAGCTTTTCTTTTTTGGAGGTCACCCCCTTGAAGAGGCATGTGAATTTTACTCTCAAGATAATAAAGGTATCTTCATTTGGATCTACATTGTTATTGTGCTTACTATTTCATGTCTTTCTAGTAACTATTTTGGTAATAATTCTGTTATTGCTTTGCATATTTCATTATAGTACCTTACAAGTGGTATTAGGTCCCTTTCCTCTACATATTTTTAGAAAAACAATTACAAGCCAAATATATGTTTCGATTTCTTTAAAGCACAATGATCTTTCATTCAACGAGTAAAACTATAGTTGGGGAAGAATACATGTGGGAAATACACATGGTTAGAAACACATTGTTTCATCTAGTTGAAAACTTATGTAACCCATGTTGGTACCCCTTCGAGTAGTACCACATTAGACAACATCTATACATGGACATTCATTCCCATGCACTCTCGAGTATATCGAGAGTCCCACGGGTCTTCTAAAACCAACTTTAGATCATCCAATCGATCGCCCGACTGTTATAGTGGCACTGATAACAACACTCGAGAAGACTATGTTGGAATATTGCTTAATAATGAGAGTGGGGGGGTGAATCAATATTATACCTTTTCAACAGTATAAAACCACTTAATTATTAATTTTATCAAATCAACACAAATGATAAACTAAAAAGTACAATATACATAATTTTAATGTGGAAAACCAACTTCGGAATAATAACAACTATACTTTGTATTTTCAATAAATATTACATTTACTTTATGAGATCCAACTCAAAGGGAAACACTTATTCCTATTTTACTAGCACCAACCAGAAGGAGGCTGCGACCCCCTAGATTTTACCAACACATACTGGAAGGAAGCACCGACTCCCTAGTTTCTTCAGCTACAACTGAAAATATGTTTCAACACCTTGGTTTACCAGATTCAAATGGAAGGAGGATACAAATTCCTTTGCACGCTCCAACCTTCCCTAGCACCACCCAACCTCCATTTTTATGTTAAGTACTTTAATATTGAAATATTCATAATCTTCTTTGGATTCTGCTGCATATCTTCATTTACTTTCTTGGCCTCTTACTTTGCTATTGATATTCATATTTCATGCTCATAGACACACCTTCTTTCAACAAGAATTTATGTTTATATAGTCTTCCAATGGTCATGTACAACTGAACGGTTGCACCTCTTCGATATAGGAATGCATCTCTTCATTGTAAGTATGTGCATTTTTAATATAATAAGCCATTGTGACTTTTGAATAATATTTATATGAAAAGTCGTATTCTTTTTTAAAAGTCACGACCTTTTTAAATAATAATTGATTTCGCTCCCTTTTTTAATTTTTAATTCACTTTTTACCTTACGATAGGTAAATACCACCATGGTTTGCAAATACCATGTGCACATACCATGTGCATTTTCACTTTTATGCTTTTTCTTTTACATTTTTCTTTAATCCAATTTCACGTTTACCTTCTTCTCTAATCCAATTTCACTTTTACCTTTTTCTTTATTTCACTTTCATATTTACTCCTCTTTTACTTAAACTCCACTTCCACCTAACTTGTCAACTTTTGTTATTTATTAAACTCATATTTATTTTTAATCCACTTTCATTTCCACTTTTGTGTAAACTTCGTTCCCACTTAAATTTTCCAACTTTATATTTATTAAAGTGATACCAAAGTCACATTTATATTTAATCACTTACTAACCTTCGATATATATTTGATCATTTATTAACCTTTAACATCAAAGACAATTTATTCATCAATTGACTACTTGAGTGGATATAGCCATTGGTGGTTGTTGGAAATTGTTTGGGTTTGAAGAGTCCTCCAACTTCGGCCTAGCAAGAATAATGACCAAAACTTGGTATGAAATATCGACTACCATGTTGATTTGATAGAATCAAAGGTTCTCGGTGCTACATCAACAAATTTCCCTTCGACTACACTCTAAAATGATATTTCACGAGAAAGTATTCAAGAGGGTGACTCGACTAGTATAGTAATTGAAATTGTCTCATTCTTTATTTTTCATTATTTAAAAGCGCTCGACCAGATGCTCCTATGTATTCCAGTAGTCCACTGGATTCCTATAACACAATATTCTTGTAGCCTTCACTACATTTCCATTTCATACTTCACTATGGTACTTTTTGTCTTCATGTTGACATCAATTCCAACATGATATTCTTATGAGGAAAATCTCTCTATGGCTAGGGGAAAACCACAACAGATGGAAATGACTGCAGAAATCAAATTTATTCTCAAGTATTCTATATAAAAAAATATGCTAGCAAGACAAGATAAAAGACCTACCTCATCCAGACATTCTATGAATTCCACCATTGAGCACTTGACCCAAAGCAATATACCTGCAACTAGTCCTCAAAAACCAAGAAAAGAAAGCATATGGTGATAATATATGATGTTAGCACATTCAATAGAATAATCCATTAACATACATAACAAATACTCCCATGGAGTAATAGTTTAAATATTTTCAAGATATCAATTAGATGGGAAAAGAGTATTTATATTAATATATGATCAACAGAAGTGAATAAGTTACAGACTTCCATGTCGGCACGGTTCGGAACCAAGAAACTAAGTTCCTTCTAGCTGGGCCTCCACCACTTCAATCCTCCACCAAATGCAATCTCATGTAAGAGAGACAATGGAGTTCTCACTTAATAAGGGAAGAGCTTGGGGGATGAACAATGTGTTCAGACTTAAAGGATAAAGGGATCCAGACTCAATGTGAAGTGAATAATTCCTCCAGAGTAACTTTGCTCTGAAAGTTTAATTATTTCTCCTCTTTTCCATAGCTAGGAATTGGCCCATTTATAGCCTTCAAATGGAACTGAAGGGTCGATTCAGAACATTTCCAGTATATGGAAGGTCAACGATCATTGATCTCCTATCGTGACATGGAAACCCGACACCAATTTTCATTTTTGGGCACATTTCCCGATGTACCTGGGCTGTAGTGGAGAAACCTGCATATACACATGTTGTATAGTATGAAAGGTGAGTATATGTGGAAAAAATGTATTTTATCTCTAGGATTTACAAAAAGGGATTAAAATTTTGCATAGGGAAATGGAAAAAGGCCTTCTGTGAAATATTTCATAGGGTGAGGAAAATATTGCTATAACAGATGTCCCCTAATGTGTGAGGTCAGAGAAGTATCTGCGATGGTCGAAATACATTATAAAAACCCATAAGTCGAGTGATGGGGAACCAACTAGAAGAACTAGTTTCTCATTAAAATCCATAATGACTTTGCATCCATGGATGCCAATTTGAATTACACTGTAGATCCATGTGAAAATATACCAAACAATTGTCTGTGGCCATGAATAGGAAAATATAAATGCGGTTACATGCTAAAGGTTTTCATAGTCACGAACAAGGCCTAGTAGAACCAATCTAAAAATCAATCTGAAGATATATGTATACAATGGAGTACAATCTGATCTCCCATGATCACTGAAGTCATATAGGTACTGGTCCAATGAAAAGGAAGCGACAACTCAGGAAAGTTGCAGCCACATACTGATGTCTTCAAGTCTTCTACACAATCTTCCAAAGGTGCAAGTCTATATCATGTGAATAAATGACTTGAGGTCGAACACAATGAGACATAGTTTGATTACCGGTCATTGAGGTATACCATTAACAAATGTGAGACAACCTATCGATGATGAAACTAGGTATCAAGGCATCAAGTACATTCTTACAAGTGTGAATAAATGATTCGGGGTCAAACACTTGAAGAATCCATTGATAAAGAGATATTGATGTATTCCCAACCGTCAATGGCGAGAGGACCTGCCACTAATGACTGCAAGCCTCAAGGTACTCATAGGACTCTAGGTCGCATTTCCAGAATAGATGAGATGAATTCGATGGAAGGAAACCCGCTGAAAGGAGATAATTAAGGCATATATAATCATTCAACACGAGGTACAAATCATGAGCTTCATGATTTGGAGGAAATCAGATGAAGAACATGTTCATGAATGAACAACCCTATGTGTCTTTCGTGTGTGCCAAGTGAAAGCGGTACATGAAAAATACACCCTAAATAGAAGCCAATGAGGAAAATTGTCGACAAAGGTGAGGAAACCACCAATAGCTAATGGTATCCAAGAAACTGCATGAATCCCAATGTGTGAATAGATGTCTTGTCGTCGAACACAAGGGAAACCACCCAGTCAACATCCAATGATGAAATGTCGACTGGTGGGTTCAAGGTTACCTACCAATTAGGACAGTAGGACCAGGGTGCATGATATGACTACAACATCATATGATTCTAAGACAAACTGAGGGTTTGACCAACATGCAAAGTGAATAGTTCCGAGGAATGGCTGACACAGGTTGATATACTTCCTTTGAACAAGAGCATAAGACATATGGAAGACTCTGACAACATAGACTCAATGATGAAACCATGAGATGCAGAAGGCATCAATGAAATTATCCATAGGGAATGGAAGAGTAACCAGTTGATGGAGAAAATTCTTCGTAACGAGCTCAACTTCCTAAGGCCATGCTAAACCCAAAATTATAATGACAATTGGACTTAATAACTTTGTTCTCTATTCAAAGACGACATGAGTGTTTTCAATATAAGATAATACTCCCTTCTCGCCCGTATTTTTTGTTTTTTCATAGTCAAATGAATGTTATGATGCAGAGGAGGAAACGATTGTTGCAAGTAAGAAAAAATAGTTCCAATAGTGGAACATACCTATGCTCAATGCAAGGAGATGCATGCGGGAGATGGACACTTGAGGGAATGTTCCCTCTTGGCTATAGGGTGGAAAATTGAGAAGGATATAAATGAGGCTCTACTTGGTTGAGGATGCAAAATTGATGAGGAAAACGGTTTATAACGCAAAGAGAGAACCGACTATAGGCTCAATACTACAAGCGGGCATGAGATGTAATTACAACTTGACACAAACAAATGTCGTTTTTCATAATCTTAGTCTACCTGGTTTGAAAAAAGGATAAACTTGTATGAAATAAACATCCTTTCAAATCCAATTTACGAGTGTGAAAGAGACAAGTTCACTTGGAAATATTTTCACCTTTTGAAAACGAGTCAGAAAATAGATTAACTAAGACTCGTGACCTTTCAAGTCCAATTTAATGAGTGTGAAAGGGAAAAAATCACTCGGCAATGTTTTCACTTTTTAGATGAGTCGAAAAAGAGCTTAAATCAGATTTGCTTGGGAGGTTTTAGGTAGGAAGTCACGGGGGAGACCAAGGATCCCATGCTGGACTTCTGTGAAATGTCAGTATCTTATGAATAATTGACATAATCTTGGGAAAACCCAAACCTCTCCAAGTCGAGGAGGATAAAGTGCTAGCAAAGGTTATAATCTTTGTGATATATCAAATAATGTCTCTTAGTGGAAAGGACATATGAGGAGGCATTAGATAACCCACAAGACCATACCAATCAAAGGGAACATGTGCAGGACTTGGAGAGAGAGAAGTCAGGGAGAGTAAAACTCTCTCTTGTTCAAAAGGTGCAGTATCAGGAATGTTGACGACATGGTTGAAGGATGCATCACCCTATAGAAGTAGAGTCAGATTGACCAGAGATTACACTGGTATGATCAATTCTTCAACTCTGGGTTGAATCAAATGCATGATAATGGGGATAGGAGACAAATCACTCTCGACAATAGAGGTGTGGTCAGGAGAAGATTGCATCAGCATGACTATCGTGTCAATAAATGGAGAAATAATATGTGGGGAAACCACAAACACCTCAGAATCCGAAGGGCCCTTAGGTGAGACCTGCGCTTTTGGTATCCCAGCAGTAGTAGGACACAAATGAGTAAGGTGATTCCCTTCACAAGTCCCGCAAAGTAATTTGGGCTTACGTCTGAGATGTTTAGGCTTCTCAATGCCCTTAGTGTAATTTACAATGGCTGGTGACATGCTCTCAACATGATTGGTAGAGATGAAAGAATCATCTCCCACATGATGTACATAGGTTGGATATGTGACATCGATATGATGCGTGGCGACTAGGGTGATGCCCCCAACATGACTACCAACGGCTAGTTGCGGGTCTTCAACATGACTTGTAGAGGTAGTTGACCAATCTCCAACATGACTGGCAGAGGATGGTGATGGAGCTCCAGTATGACTGGTAGTGACTAGACTAGTGGTGGTGGGTTGTGGAATTTGATACCAAGGTCTAGGGAAATATTGGATTTGAAACATTGCAGGCCAGGAAGGGTCCTGGTTTACCCCATGTCCCTATCCGGAAAGCTAGTATTCTTCACCTAATTGATCCTTCTCCTAAGGGGTTCCATGAAGAGGGTAGCCCAAACCGTAAAACTGATTCTCCCCATATGAAAGACTCAAGGATATATGTGGAACCTCCATGGGAAAAGTGTTCAAAGGAACTGGCATGGAGGAAAAAGGATACATGGATGGGGTGTAATAAGTAGAATAACCACCCATTTGAGTATTGGCTCCCAAAAACACATAGCTAGGAATAGATCCGTAAGAGGGGATCTTCCAACCTCCCATAGTGATATTTGGTCTAGGTACATGACTCATATAAAATGAAGATATAGATAGTGGGGCCATGGTACACCCATATCTAATGATAGGATTCATATAATTGGGCCAAGGAGAGGATCGAAAGGGTGAAGGAACATTCGTCATATCAACAGGAAAATGATTAGAGACCCAAGGCATGGACTGAGTGTCAAAATTTTGCATACTATTATGAAAAGCAGATGGATTCATCCCCATGAAATGAGTGAACATCATTGGGGGGTTAGCAGTAAATGAGGGAGCCAAAGGAATTCCACTATCCATGATAATGAAAACTCAATATAAAATCCTAAGGCCAATTAGTAATCAAAGAGCACACCAAAAATAATCAAATGACCAATATGCACACAAACGGGATAAAGTGGCTGAAAGGGGCCTCCCTGCCTAAAGAAGGTATGTCTCACCCAAGAGGGGCCTGAGACTCCCTGCTAAATATAGGAGGTAAAAAAAATAGTTATAAGGGCCCTTGTGGGCTTGAAAACCAGCCATTTAGATCCCCCTAGAGAGGTAATCCTCCATAAAGGTTGTGCATTTTCCAACCCTTATCTGACCCAGGGTACCTACAGAATAACCCCTACAAGTAACCTAAGCCAAGAAACTAAGAAACCACTATATAACCGATGCACAGGCAAGCAATCATAATTCAGGTCCACCGTATGGGCAAGGTAGCAAAGATCGAAACCTTGAAAGAACTGCCTCTCATAGAGGTAAGGGAACTAACAATATCCTCAGATACGAATAGATCCCCAGAAATATCTCTGATGCTAAGAAGGTGTCGAGGGGATATCCCTTCAACCGACTTCGTGTGACCTCGTGATTAACTCCGGTGTAAGTGTAGCCTCCTAATCTTACTGATTATACAATTTATTTCTCCACTCCTTTAGTCAGACACATATGTTGATTTAATAGCCTTGGAGAAGTTTACTTAGAAAATCCTATTCCAAGGCACTAAATCCTAAGCTAGTTTGTGCACCCTAAAAAATAAAATTGTTTCTAATCAATTTTAAATTAGAACATTAATTTTAATGGTCATGCTTACTCAAAAGGTATAGTGGTGAAACTAGTGATGTTATGACTCAACAAGTAAAGTAAATATGAATAGAATGCAAAGTCCTAACTTCAATTTTTAATGAATGGCATGCTTCTTCAAAATGCAATTTTCAATCTCAACTCTGCAATTATGAATGAAAATAAAATCTTTCTTTGCATGCACTAAGATAAATGACAAAGAATCAAAAGATCAAAATGCCAATCAATCTAAAATGCCTAATGTTTTTGTATTTTCAATATAAGAAAAATGAAAATGCATGGAATGAACAAAAACTTGATATATAAAGACTCTACTGTGTATAGAAAGAGACAACTCAAGTAGGATACCAAGGAGTAAAACACCCAACCCAATGTACAAGCACAATCAAAATGAAAATATCATGAGAAAGGCTCTGCCCAAAAAATCAACCAAATACAGGCTTATTCTCATCCCATAGACAGTTAACAGTCACTACAGAGACCCAAGAAGACTCAACAATCATCAAAACCTACCCAGCAACCACTAAACCCAACAAACAAGCAAAAGAGGTTGATGTATGTGATTGTTCAAAGGAAAAGTGCCTATGTATGCAACTAGTAGAAGAACAACATGTGTATATACATGACTTTCAAGCAAAAACCTGCGTATATGTTTCAAAAACACAGCTAGGCAAAGGAGAAGGATGAAATACTCAGACCCAGAGTGAACAAAGGATGTCAAGAAATGATACGACAAGAAATGAAATATGAACAAGAGTAATCTAAGGAGAAAAACACTCCAAACCCCAAGAAAGAAGATTCAATCCCCAATATGTTCTCCAATTATGTTACGAGGAAAATCTCTCTATGGCTAGGGGAAAACCACAACAGACGGAAATGACTGTAGAAATAAACTTTATTCTCAAGTATGTTATATAAACAAATATGCTAGCAAGACAAGATAAAATGCCTACCTCATCCAGACGTTCAATGAAGTCCACTATTGAGCACTTGACCCAAATCAATATACCTACAACTAGTCCTTAACAACCAAACAAAGCAATCATATGGTGATAATATCTGATGTTATCACATTCAATAGCATAATCCATTAACATACATAAAAAATAAGCTCATGGAATAATAATTCAGATATTTGCAAGATATCAATTTGATGGGAAAAGAGTATTTCTATTAATATATGATCAACATAAGTGAATAAGTTACAGACTTCTGTGTTGGCGTAGTTAAGAACCGAGAAACTAAGTTCCTTCCATCTGGGCCTCCACCACTTCAATCCTCCACCAAAGGAAATCTCATATAAGAGAGACAATGGAGTTCTCAGTCAGTAAGGGAAGAGATTGGGGGATGAACATTGTGTTCAAACTTAAAGGATAAAGGGATGCAGACTCAATGTGAAATGGATAATTCCTCTAGAGTAACTTTTCTCTCAAAGTTGAATTCTTTCTCCTCTTTTCCATAGCTCGGAATTGGCCCATTTATAGCCTTCAAATGGAACTGAAGGGCCGAGTCAGAATTTTTCCGGTATAAGGAAGGCCAAGGATCATTGATCTCCTATCATGACATGGAAAATCGACATCATTTTGCATTTTTGGGCACATTTCTCGATGTACGCGGGTTGTAGTGGAGAAACCTGCGTATACACATGTTGTATAGTAGGCAAGGTGCATATATGTGGAAAAAATGTATTTTTAGCTTTGGGAGTTGCAAAAAGGGATGAAAAGTCTGCATAGGGAAATGAAAAAAGGCCTTTTGTGAAAGATTTCATAGGGTGAGGCAAATCTAGCTATAATAGATATTTCCATTAATCTCCCCCTTTGGCATTTATGGAAACACATTGTAAAACAAAGGGTTCCCTTAAATGAGTAATTGTTTTACCATTATTTTCTCCCCCTTTGATATCAATATCAAAGATTTTGATACCAGAATGAGGTTCATCATCAATTGTTTGTTGCTTAGCCTTATTTTGTTTTGAGTGAAAATACTTGTCATATTTTTTTTGCTCCCCCTGTCAACAATGATTTATTTTTCCAGTGAACCTTTTTTCATCCTCTATTTTTGCAGCTCCCCCTATCAATGTTTCTCCCCTATTATCATCATTTTTTCTTTTACTAAAGAGAGATTACTCCCAAACTTTTTCTTAGATGTTCAAGTGCTTATTTAGGAAGGGGTTTAGTGAATATGTCTACTATCTGCTCCTTTGAAATAAAATAATCCAATCTAACATTTTTGTCATGAACTTTCTCTCTCAATAAATGATACTTGATGGGTATATGTTTGCTCTTTGCATGCATTATTAGATTCTTGTTTATGGAACTTGTATTGTCACAATAGATATAAGGCATTGACTGATTACATTCAATTTTAATATCCTCTAATTTTTTCATCATCCACAATATTTGAGTGCAACATTTAGCAGTTGCAATATATTCGGCCTCTGTTGTAGATAGTGAAATTGTTGATTGTTTTCTACTTGATCATGAGACTATAAATTATCCTAAGAAAAATGCATTTCCACTAGTGCTCTTTTGTTCATCCACACTACTAGCCCAATCAATATATGTGTAATAAATTAATTCAAATCCTTTATTCCTTGGATACCAGAAGCCAAAGTCTAATGTGCATTTAAGATATCTAATATTCTCTTGATAGCTACAACATGTGATTTCTTAGGAGATGATTCAAATATTACCACCATTCCTACTACCTACATGATATCAGGTCTGGATGTAGTCAAATATAGTAGGCTCCCAACTATATATATGTAGAGAGTTGAATATACAAAGGTGACTCATTTTCCTTGCTGAATTTGTAACTGATTGTCATTGGAGTGCTAACAGGTGCACTTTCAGTCATCCCAAAATTTTTAAGTATCTCTTTCAGGTATTTGTATTGAGTAATAAACATTTCTTTCGGTGACTGAGTGATTTGAATTCCAAGGAAGAAATTTATTTCTTCAATCATAAACATTTCAAACTCTTTTGACATTGTTCGATAGTTGATTTGGATAGTTTTTTTTCATTGATGTCAACCCTTGGAGAGTGTTGTCCCTTAGTTATGTAAGGAAGTGAAGATTAAGAAATAAAAGCAAAGTAAGAACTACGTAGAAGGCACATAAATCGGGGAAGGGTCAAAGTGGTTAAAGAAGCAGAAAAGAAGGAGCGAAGTAAAGGAAAAGCTACCCATTGGAAGAGAAGATCAAGGAAGATAAAGCCTCAAGGAAGATGGATCGTGGACAACTCAGCAAGCGGAAGAAGACACCAATGAATAATTTGGAGCACCTTGCGGAAAAGGAGGAAGGACCTAGGGTTTTAGACCTAATTTTTTTGACCTAGGGTTTTGACACCTAGACTTCGGTCTAAGGTTGTCTGAGGATGTCATGTAATGTATAAATAAAGGTCTAGAAGACCTGGGAGGGTTGGTTCTAGCTCAATTATTGGTTGTTATTCATTGTTGTTACTATTACTATTTTGGAGAGCAATATTGATTTTGTATTTTGGATCTTTAGTTGGGTGTGAAGGTCAACCCTTTAGCTAGGTGCATAGGGAGGGGAGAGAAAGAGAGAAAGAGAGAAGGATCTGTAGCTAAGTGCATGTATAGAACTATATGTTTTCATCTAATATATAAAGAAACACAATTTTGTGGATGTAGCCTTAGAGAGAGGGTGAACCACATATATCTTTTTGTTCTTTGTGATTGATGTTGTGTTATTTGTCCTTTGATATACTGTTAATGCATTGTTGTGTTAGATCAGATATATAACTTCACAAAGTGAGCATAATAGTGGTAAAGAAAATCTAGATTGTTTTGCGTTAATTTTCTTGGATTCACTTTGCATTTCCTCTAGTTGTAGACATCTATGTTATGCAACCCCCCTATTGCTACTTCGGGTGAGACTACATCTACTTCACAGGTGTTTCTAAAAGGGCCAGTAGTTAAGGCTTATTGGTGTGTTGTTAGAGTTGAACCATGGGTATGCCCCTGTGCCAACAAATGGTTCCATTTTCAAGACCGAGATCTTATTGAGGGAATGTCAAGGTGGTTTCCATTGAAGACAAAGATTCCAAAGTGGATAGAAGAACAAGAAAAGGACTTCATTGAAGCTCAGAACAAGAATCCTAGCATTCGTACAGAATATTGGCTGGGAAGGTAAATCTTCACCGACATACACAAGATTTTCTTTGGAGGAGTTCATAAAGAGTTATATGAGTGGTTAGCCATATTAGCAGATACCTAGTTTGAGATCATATCTAGACCACCTGTGTTTTGGACAATAACATTGATCAATAAATTCAAGAGAGTCGATAACATTGTGTCTAGAGCAGTGGATCTCTAGTTTGATAGAACTATTGGAGGGTACATTACTAAGTTCACTATCGATAAAGTATAATCGTATAGTCAAGAAGAGAGGTATTTCTTTAAGGGGCCTAGAGGAAAGTTCCTACACTTTTTAAAGATAAGGATTAAAATGCTATTGCATGAGAATAATATCCTAAAGATACAGTGAAGCTCATGTTCAGGAATTCAGACAGTGACAGTGACACACAGGCTGGACACACACGTAGTGGGATATTGTTCAGAGAGGTTCCTATCGTAAACCTATTTAAGTAGAAATATGGAGACGAGGGATTCGACAATGGAGAAGAAGTAGATCTAAAAGATGAAAAATATTCAGAGTTCACAAGAACAAAGGAGGTAGGATCATAAGAACCTCATCGAGGAGAACCAAAAACTTCAGGAACCGCACGTACTATTGAATTAAGTACTATTACTCCTCCTATTGTTTTAACATCATTACCTAACCAAAGTAACCAGAGTATTCAGAGAAATCAGAGTATCGTTACAAGAAGTTTTGCACATACTCAATCGAGAAACCCAGGAAGATCTATGGCAAATGAAATGAGGTTACCCATATTCAGAGGATATGGATCTGAAGATCCCGATCAACATTGGTTCCTATGAAAATTTGTTTGGAGCATTAAGAAAGTCACCAACAAAGTTGTTAAGAGAACTCAGTTTAGTACTACCATGAGGCATCATGCCCTGAACTGGTATATGAAGTTTTCTTCAGGACCTGGACAACCTAAACCATTGAATGACATTAAGACTTCTTTGAGTGCAAATTTCAAGAAACCCAAGTCGGAGTCAAAGTGCATAACAAAGTTGAAATAAATAAAGAAGAAGGTCATTGAACCTGTTTGGGAGTTTGATCAGAGGTTTAAGACCCTAACAATTCATTTAAGTTTTCAGAGCTCAGATGAACAGAATAAAGAATGGTTCATTACTACCCTCCTGCCACATATCAGAGTTCCTCTGATGCAATAGAAAGTTGCTTCGCAGGCTGAAGCTTTGGAGATTTCTATCAAACTAGAAGCAACCCCGGTAGGAGAATCTAGTCTAGGTATGAGTTGGATTTTAAATCAGTTGACTAGTTTATCTTTACAAGTGGAGGATATGAAGAAAGAAAAAGGAAAATAGAAAAGATAAGATATCTGGTGTATTAGATGTAAATCAAAATTCCATGACAAAGAGCACTATCCCCTATTTCATGAATACTTGGCTTCTGGAGAACCTATCCCTTTGAAGCAAGCTACTGTACCCTGGTGTGAGGTATGTAGAACTAGACATCACCCCGGTGAATGCTACTATATGAAAAAATATGTCCAGACACCTACCAATCTTTACTTCACATTTTGTAAATATGTGGGGCATGATGAGAAGGATTGTAGGGTTTATGATCTCATGCATGAAAGATTAAGGGATACATATAGAATTCAAGGAGAAGCTCAACAATAAGAAAATAGTGCGCAATTCAACTCCCCAGGAAGAGGAAATTTCAACCCTCGTGGTAGATTCAAAGGAAGAGGACGAGGAGGAGGTATGGGTTGAGGTAGAGGTCATATCATTTGCTATAACTGTGCATAACCTAGACATTTTTCAATGGATTTTCATAACCCTTGTACTACTTGCAACTACTTTAATTCATTTGATCATGTTATCGAAGAATGTCTAGTGTTGTTAGCTAAACTTCAAGAGAGGCGAGGGGGAAACCAACATGTCCAATTAATATTAGCAGAACCTCATGGTGAGGACCCCAAAGTCACTGTCATTAATAGAGGAGGTGTTGTTACAGGAGAAGATAGGGTGACTCCAGGAAATACTACAGAAGGATCAGGGATCAAAAGAGCTACAGAGAAGGCACAATTGTTTGATCCAAGGAGAGAGAGGCATACTTTTGAAGAAGCAAGGGAAGAATTTGTAGGAGAACAAGCTTCTTAATCTAAGGCACAACCAAAATTTATGGAATGTGAAATTCCACCAAAATTTGATCAGTCTGTCTTAGATAAACAAGGAAAAGAGGTAAGCAAGCTTGTGGACTTCTCATACACTTGTATCAATTTGATTAAAGATGAAAAATTTGTGCAAGAATTACAAAACCTATTAAGACAATATGAAATTGGGAGAATAGATCCTATGTTGAGTAGAGATGTGAATAAAGTATCAAGGAAAAGAAGGAAAAACAAGAAATTACACCTTAGTTCTCAGATTCGAGACTACGATGTGGACTATGTGGTCCTTGACTTTGGTTTAGAAGTAAATATTATGACAAAGCATACTTGGGCACTGATGGGAAAACCTAGATTGATTTACTCTCCCATCAAGCTCAGGATGGCTAATCAGTAGGCACTAAGCCCCTTTGGAATACTAGAGCATGTCCCTGTAGACATCGAAGGGGTAAGGACATTTGCAAACTTCAAAGCGATTGAAATTGTTGATGATAGTTGTCCTTATCCTGCGCTATTAGGAATTGATTGGGATTTCAAGAATTCGACTGTTGTTGACCTAAAAAAGAGAAGGATGACATTTGAGGGAAATGGTATGAAGGTCATTTCACCTCTGGACCTGGATGAAGGTCCCAGATACACATAACCTATTAGGGAATAAGACCACGCACACAAGCTAGAAAAAATATACAAACTAACAACAAGACAGTAGGATTATATTAATCCCACAGTAGATGGAAATCTCAACTGGCAAAGTGAAAGTGCATGTTCATCAGATTCAGAGGAAGCATTGGAAAACTGGTAGAACATAATGTATGAAGTCTCTACATGGAGATGTGCTAGGTTGAACAAATAAGTTTGCTGGATGGGCACATAAGTAAGTAATCTTGCTACATTCGATGGTTTGAATCATTTAGAGAAATTTCTAACTGAATTTGAGATATTTGTACTAGTAAAACAGAGGATGTTTGCATTGTATGAAGCCTTCAAAGCTAAACCAACTAGATGGTGGGGAAAACACAAGAAGAACATCACCGAATGGGTACAATGTCGCACCTTACTGATAGTGTGCTTCTCAGACCAAGTTGAGGGATGTAAAGTTTGATACACATGTCAGAGTTATCCTAAGGACCATGTGTAAAGTTGTGAGGAATCCTAGAAAAATATTCCTCAAGAACAGTGGGTACATAAGTTCATTAACACATTGGATACTACACCTATCAACTGGTACCTTCAAGAAGAACTACACCTCATTACTACAGACTGGTTTGGAATGACTCAAAACTTTATAACTACATTTTTATTTTAAAGTCAGTACCCTATAGTATATCAGGCTTTACAAATTGTAAGACAAAATTTCTTTGAGGAGGCACCTAACCTCCCTTTTACCCAAGAAGGAGATGAATGGATTGCACCTCTTCAGTAGTTACAAGAGTGATACAATATTAATGTTGATGAGGATGATGACCCAAGGGATGTAAACATTTTAGAAACTAAAGGAAAAAGAGACATAGAAGGGCCAAGGATTGAATTACCCTTTGTTGGACATCCCATTAAAATTAAGAAGGTTAATATTGGAATAGAGAAAAAACCTAAGTTGGAAAATGTTGGAGACTATTGGGATGATGATAATATTAACAAGATCAGAGAGCTATTGCATGAATATTAGGATTTGTTTCCAACGAAGTTCACATACATGAAGGGAATTAAAGGTCCCATGGGAGAAATTAAGATCCCCTTGAGACCATATGCAGGACCCAACAAGAAGAGACCCTACAAGATGAATCCCAAATATAAGCAAAAAGTTAAGATTGAACTGGATAAAATGTTGGAAGAAGGAATCATAGAACCAGTTGAAGAATCTGAATGGATCATCCCTATGGTGGTCTAAGATAAGAAGTCAAGAGAAATCATAATTTGTGTAGATCTAAGGAAGCTGAACGATGCATGCCTACATGGTCCATTCCCTACACCTTTTACTGATGAGGTTCTAGACAATGTAGGAGGAAAGGAGGTCTACTCATTCATAGATGGATTTTCACGTTATCACCAAATCAGAATTCCTAAGGAAGACATACATAAGACCATATTTGCAACAAAATGAGGTTCTTTTCAGTACATTGTAATTCCTTTTGGCTTGAAGAATGCACTAGCCATCTTTTCTAGGGTGGTGGTCGAAGAATTTAAGGACTTTTTACACAAGTTCTCGGAAGCATACTTTGATGATTGGACTATTTTTATCTTAATGAAAGATCATATTGAATGCTTGAGATTAATGTTAGATAAGTGCAAGCAATGTCAGATTTCTTTGAATCTGAAAAAGTGTATCTTCTTCTCACCCTTTGGAGTGTTGCTAGGGCATATTGTGTGTAAATAGGGATTGTTGGTAGATCCTTCCAAGATTGCTATCATTGTCGATCTACCCCCCCTACTTCAGTTAGATAGTTGTGCACTACACTCGGACACACTAGATACTATAGGAAGTTTATTAAGGGTTATGCACATATAACAACATCTATGGTGAAGCTACTAAATAAATATAGCAAGTTCCAATGGACAAAAGAATGCCAACAGAGCTTCGACACATTAAAGTAGAAAATGGTTACTACGCCTATCTTGGTTTTTCTAGATTGGATTAAGGAGTTCACTTTTCATTTCAATGCTTCATCTATTGCATTAGGGGAAGTTTTAGCATAGTGAGGTGTAGGGGACATTGACCACCCCATAGCCTTTGCAAGCATGAATATTTCTATAGCTGAAAGGAATTATACTACAACCAAGAGAGAAGGCCTAGCTATGGTATATGCACTGCAAAAATTTAGACACTATTTGTTGGGTGCACATTTCAAGATGTTCATTGATCATTCTACATTGAAGTACTTAGTCAAGAAGCCAGTGTTGGGGGGAAGTATATGAAGATGGCTACTACTATTATAGGAGTATGACTTTGAGATTATGGTCAAGACAGGAAGAATGAATAAAGGACCTGATCACTTATCCAGGTTAGAACATGGACAAGAACCTACCAGTCTGGAGGATACACTTCCAGATGCACAGTTGTTGGCCATCAGAAAAGTCGATGATCAGTTTGTCGAGATAGTTCAATTCTTGTCCACATGAATGGCACCTTGTGAGTACACAATCATTCAGAAGAAACAGTTGGTAGTTTGCGCTACTGACTTTCAACTTATAGCTGGACAGTTATATAAGATGGGACCAGATGAGATCCTAAGAATATGTTTTATGGAGGCATAAAGACCATTGGTTCTTGCATAAGCACATGAAGGCATCGCAGGAGGACACTATTTATGGAAAGCAACAACGCAGAAGGTTCTCAGAGATGGCCTCTGGTGGCCTACTTTACATAAGGATGCTAAGAAATACTATAGAGCCTACGATGTATGTCAAATATTAGGAAAGCCTTCTATAAGGGATGAGATAAATTTAGCACCGCAATTAACATTACAAGTATTTGAGAAATGGGCTATTGACTTCATGGGACATGTCAACCCACTGGGAAAACACACAGGAGCTCGATACATCATGATTGCTACAGAGTATTTGACCAGATGTGTAGAAGCAAGAGCAGTTAAGGACTGTAGTGCAGCTACAAATGTGCAGTTCATCTTTGAGGATATTATAACCAGATTTGGATGCTCAAAGATTTTTATGAGTGATCAAGGCACACTCTTAATTAAAAAAACTATCGAAGCCTTGACTCAAGAATTCAAAGTTCACCATCAAAAGAGCACACCATACCACCCAGAGGAGAATGGTATAGTCAAATATTTCAATAAGATCTTGGAGAAAATGCTAACTAAGATTTGCAGTGTTAATAGAGATGATTGGGATTTAAGAATTCTAGTAGTATTATGGGATTATAGAACTACTTGCAAGAATTTAACAACGCAGACCCCATTTAAGTTAGTATATGGCTTGGAAGTAGTAGTACCTATGGAATACTTGGTTCCTAGTTTACGAATTGCAGCAATTATAGGTATACATAGGCAATGTCCAAGACATGCTTACGTAGTTGTTGGAACTAGAGGAAGACAAGTTTATTGTAGGATTTCATTAGCAGGTACAAAAAGAACAAGAGAAGTCTTACCATCACAAACATATCAAGAGGAAATAATTTAAGAAAGGAGATTTGGTCCTATTATATGAAAAAAAGTTCATGAAGCATCTAGGGAAGTTTAGGACACATTGGCTCAGACCATTTGAGGTTGCCTATGTCACAAAAGAAGGAGTTGTGCAGTTGAAAACTATTAAGGGAGAATGAAAGGACGGGTTAGTGAACGGGAGCCAATTGAAGCTATATTGTGACAACCAGCTTCCTCACAACTCTTAGTAAAAGCTAAGGAAGAAGGGTATAGGTACGGGGTGCTATTGAAACTGGGTACCAAAAACAGAAAAGACAGTCTGCATAAGATGGGGAGGGACAGAGAAGAAAGAACAGGTTGCTCCGTGTATTATGTATTTGAAGTGATACCAAAGGCTCAGTATTGCAGTTACTCTAGACAAGTCACATGTGAGTGTTGGGGCCCTGTTGGCCCTTGGTTATGTAAGGAAGAAAATATTAAGGAAGAAAGGTGAACTACGAACTGCGTGGAAGGCACATAAATCAAGGAAGGGTCGAAGTGGTTAAAGAAGAAAAAACGAAGGAGTGAAGTATAGTAAAAGCTATCCATTGGAAGAGAAGATCAAGGAAGATAAAGAATCAATGAAGACAGATCGTGGACAACTCAACAAATGGAAGAAGACATGAACAGATACTTTGGAACACCTTGCGAAAAAGGAGGAAGGACAGGCTGGTGAAGCCCTGAAAACATGGGTTAAGTGGACTTAAGGTTTTAGACTTAGGAATTTTATGCAGCCCCCCTACCTCCGCAGGGTCTGTCGACCTCCTAGTCACTGGATCTTCACAATCTGAACTATATTAGATTTTCGATTCCTCATTGTAATCTTCAAGAAATATCCATAGTTCCTTTTCATGAAACTCCACCAGTGCGAAAAAGCACCAGGCATAATCTTCTTTCCACGTGATCACCTATTGTGACCACTCACCTAACCAAAAGGCATTTCGTGATTTCATGTATTGAGTCTTTGTATGTGAGTCACCCCGACTCTTTCGATCTCCAAAATACCGACAAGGGTCTAGCACATGATAGCTCCTCCCTTATCCTCCTTCCATATGAATCCTTGCTATGACCTAGCGCCAAACCTCCCAATATCTTCATGATTTCGTGTTTCACAAAGTCTTCTTGCTCATCCTTCCGAAACCCCAACTTGTGAGTTATGCTCGCCAGATCAACGGTCCACAATCCTATGATCCAATGGTCCTCATCTCTTTTTTGTGTATCATAATTTTGCATTTTGTGAAGTTGGAGGACCACTCACCTCCCTTCTCCTGATATCTGAACTCCCGATATCTCCCTAGACAATCAACGGTCCACGCTCTCTCTTCAATCAACGATTGTTATCCTTTCGCAAACTCAGATTTCACGAGTTCTCACAACCCTGTCCTTTGAATTTTCCACTCCGTGAGTCAGCGAAACGTTGATATCTTGCCATGTGTCCTTCCCAACACCAACAGCTAGGATTGACTCACTCTTCCCCTTGGAAATATTCTGCAGTACGATTTCTCGAACTCTTAGATATGCTGCCACCTGTCAACTCTGACGATGGATGGTTCTGATGACTTCAGAAATTATCTCATACACGTTCCTTAGGATCCAATAGTTGTTAGACCAGGCACTCATATATGATGGTTGATATATGATATCCTCCTATGCATGATCCTTCTATCTGGACATGGGTCCCAACGATCCAGATATTTTCTCGCGAATCATAAGTTCACGTTTCGCGACTTTGGAAAACAACCTACTCCATTCTCCAAACTCCCGATATCTGATTTTTTGAGACTTCCTTTTCAATGAAAGAAACTAATGGTTCAATCCTCCATTAGATCAATGACTCAATATCTCTCCTGAGCTTATGTCTTCTCCCTGACTTAGAATATTTCTCAGAGTTCAAAGGTCTCGGCCTTTTATTCTCCTACGAGTATCACTCATGTATATCGTTAAAACTAATGAAAAGTGATATCCCATCTGAGATTTGTCCTTAAAATGATTTCAATTTCCCATGCACACCTTGGGTTCTTGGGATTTCGATAACTCAGTTTGAAGGATTTATTGAAAAAAAATTCTTCTCTTCCACCTTGCATTCCTCTGTTTCGGTTCTTCAAGGCTTGGTAGATTCCTAACGCTGTGCACTCCTTGCACCTGGTCTATGTTTCCTTTTCTCTCTCTGAAATCCTCTGAGTCAATATGAGACTCAACCAATTCACTCCTTGCATATGGGATGCACACCTTGCATACGAGTTTCAGAAGAGAAACAATTGAAACTGATCCAGTTTCGTCACGAACTCATACAATCAGCTTCTCAACAATCATACAGGAAGATAATAAACTAAATAACACATACATAGAATATAACATACGTTCATTCGTACATCAAATGAAAATAGTCCAAGATTTGGGACAATTATGTCTGTTCTATTCATTTATGATAACAAATTACATTTATTATAGTTCTTCACTGCGCTTCTCTTTTACTCTATTATGTTCTATCCTATTTGTTACAATACAACAATGAAAACTTATCTAAGGATTGGTTCCATGAGCTCTCTCATCCTGTCTACAACCTATCCTATCAAAGTCATAGATGTTACCTACTTCTTCATATTACAATAAATAACAGTTATTTCCAGATAAGAGTCAACACTTAATATCTGCAACCCCTTACAGTCCTTAAGAATTTACAAACAAGTTACATTTTAAAATGTTGTTTTCAAAAATACTCAACAACCGATTTAATTCTAAGTTAAATGTTGATTTGAAGCTCTGTCATGCTGAGATGTCATCATACCTGCCTCCATGCTTGTGTCTTTGACTTTGAAGGCAATGATCCTGCATCATACTACTCTGGTTAAAATTTTTATGGACTCCTATCCATGAGCTCCTATACTGTTTTCCATGCTTCAGGATATCAGGTTCTATGACCCAACTTACATCTTCCAATGGATGATATTTCCACTTCACTAAGTACTCATGATATGTCTTCCTCCTGGTCTTCCTTCCATCTCTTTGTTCAATGATTTTCTCCATCTGAGGTTTTTCTACTGTGGTCAATTTTTATTCCCACTTAAGTTTTTTCTGATCATATGACTCTCCTTCCTCATCTCTCCTATAAGGATACAGGTCTGCAAAATTGAATATCGACGATATACCAACATTGACTAGAAAATCTATCTCGTAAGAATTGGCTGCGAATTTCCTGATAATCCTGCATGGTCCTATCTTCTTCATCTTCAACTTGTTATATGTTTCCCTTGGAAGCCTTTATTTTCTCAAATGAGCTAAAAATTCATCTCCAACTTCGAATTGAAATTCTCTCCTTTTCTGATCAACTCTGTTCTTATATTTCTGGCTACTATCCTATAATTGTTCTCTGACTCTGTCATGGAGTTTCTGCATTTCTGTTGCAAAATCCTCTACTCCATCACTTATGAACTCATCTTGATTTAGATATCTCAACTCTGTAATCCCTCTCAGTTGTATACCATACACAATCTAAAATGGACCTTTCCACGTGCTCTTGTTCACTAAATTGTTGAATGTAAATTTTGCTTGTGCCAGAATCTGATCCCATTGACGAACTTGCTCAGTGACTAAACTTATCAACAAGTTTCCCAGACTCCTATTTACTACTTCAGTCTTTCCATCTGTCTGAGGGTGATATGTTGAACTAAAGGAAAAGTTTGTTCGTAGCCTCTTCCATAGAGTCCGCCAAACGTTTCCTACAAATTTGGTGTCCCTGTGTGAGACTATGCTCCTTGGAAATCCATGTAGTCTCACCACTTCTCAGGAAAAAAAATTGGCTATGTGTGTAGCATTGTTTGTCTTCTGGCATGGTATGAAATGTGCCATTTTTGAAAATTTGTCCACCACAAAAAATATGGAATCGCTCCCTTTCTGAGTTCTAGGCAATCCCAAAACAAAATACATACTGATTGCATCCCACGGCCTTTCTGGAATTGGTAATGGATGATACAAACTAGTGTTATGTTGTCTTCCTTTTGCATACTGACAAATTCTGCATCTGTTCACAATCTTTTTCACCTCATCCCTCATGCTCGACCAATAATACAAATTACTTAGTTGTGCAAATGTCTTATCATGACCAAAATGTCCACCTAAACCTCCATTATGTTTCTCCTTCAACAAATTGTCTCTCATTGAGCACTTTGGTATGCATAGTTGGATTCCCTTGAATAATAATCCATCCTGGATCAAATATGCAGTCCATGGACTTCTATCTCCCAACAAAGGATTCTTGCATGCCTCATAAGCATCTTCCCGATACATTTCCTTGAGGTGTTCAAACCCTAAGGTCTCCACATGGAATTCTTGTACAATTAAACTCCTCCTACTCAAAGCATTTGCAACTTTGTTAGTAGTTCCAACAATATTCTTAATAACAAAAGTAAAAATTTTCATAAATTCTACCCATTTTGCATGTTTTTTATTCAACTTTTCTTGCCTAGTAATAAATTGCAAAGCTTGATTATCATTGTACAAGACAAGTTCATTAGGAATTAAATAGTGCCTCCACTTCTTGAAAGCTTGAATCACTGCATAAAATTCTTTGTCATATGTGGAATATTTCTCCTTGGTGTCATTCAGTTTCTCACTGAAATAAGAAACTAGCCTATTATCCTGACTCAAGACTGCTCCAATAGCTAACCCACTTGCATCACATCTCACCTAAAATGTTTTTCCAAAATCTGGTAAGACCAAAATTGGTTGTTCTGTGATCTTCTCCTTTAACACCTTGCAACTTTTTTCAGCTTCCTCTGTCCAACTAAAGGACTTGTGTTTCTTCTTCACAGTATCGAGCATGGGTGCACATATACCACTGAAATTCCTGATAAACTTTCTATAAAATATTGCTAACCCATGAAATCTTCTTACCTAAAATATGTTGCTTGGCAACGACAATTCTTTGATTGTGCTCACCTTTTCTGGATCCATCTTCAATTCATTTGAAGAGATTACAAAACCCAAGTGTATGATTTCTTTCTTCATAAAAGAGATTTTCTTCATATTTATCAGCAATTTTTCTTGCTGCAACTTTTCCATCACTAATGTCAAATGTCTTAAGTGTTCTCCCTTTGTCTTACTGAAGATTAGTATGTCATCCATATATACTATGACAAATTTTCCTATGAAATTTTTCAATACTTCATTCATCAATATCATAAATGTTCTCAGTGCATTTGTCAACCCAAATGGCATGACCAACCATTCAAACAATCCTTCATTTGTCTTCAATGTTGTTTTCCATTCATCTCCCTCTCTCATTCTTATTTGATGATATCAACTCTTCATGTTTATCTTGGAAAAATAGGTTTCTCCACTCAAAAAACCCATCAAATCATCAATCCTTGGTAAAGGAAATCTATACCTAATGGTTATCTTATTGATGTCTATGGAATATGTACACATTCTCCATCCTCCATCCTTCTTTGGAATTAACACAGTCGATATTGTGCAAGGGCTTAGGCTTTCCCTGACTAAACCTTTATCCAACAACTCTTGGACTTGAATTTTGACTTCCTCATTCTCTCTAGGTTTCAACCTATAAGATGCTTTGTTTGGTAAACTAGCTCCTAGAATAACGTCAATATGACGACTTATACTCCTAATGGGTGGCAATGAGTGTGGTAACTCATCCACTACTATGTCAGCAAAGTTTTCTAACAGTCCCTAGATTTCTTCAGGCAAATTTCTATAGAAGTATTTGTAAGGATAACTCTAGGCTTCCTCACTACAACAAATTGCATTTATTTTTCCTTCTTGACTTCATTCAAGAGTTCCTTCCTAGTCATGAGAAGTATACTTGAACTAGCTTCTGTCTTTTTCTTTTTTCCTTCTATTGGTAACAACATATGTGTACTACCATTCTTTTCTAGAGCATAAGTATTCTTTCTTCCATCATGAATAACTTTTCTATCAAACTACCATGGTCTCCCTAATAAAATATGGTAGACATCCATATGAATTACATCACATAATATTTCATCCCTATAATGTCCTATTTTATGTTCAACTTGGCATTGTTGACTTACCATTACTTGATGTCCTTTTTGCAACCATGATACCTTGTATGGGTTTGGATGTCCAGTTTTCTTCAAATCCAACTTCTCCACCATCTTTATGGATACTAGATTGTCAGTACTCCCACTGTCTATGATCACCTTGCAAACTTTGTCTTTCATCTTGCAAGCAGTTCTAAACAGACTTGTTCGTTGAACTGGTTCCTCTACATCCTTCTCTAGTTTAAGAAGAATTTTCCTCATCATGAGGTTCATCCTCCTTCTGCTGCTTCTACTTCCCCATGATTTTATGCTTCAACAATGTGTGCTTCACCTCCTTCTTCGTTCTTTCTCTCAGGACATTCCTAAGAATTGTGCCCTTGCTTTCCACAGGTATAACATTTAGCTATGCCTCCTCTGGCTCTTCCTCTGGAAAAATAACTTCTTCCTCCATGTTGTCATTATTTAGAACTTCCACCCTTCTCATGGTGATTATGATGTTTGTCAACTTCATGCTTCGTCTTCTATAAATTCTCTCTATTGGTTCCCTTACATATGCTTTAATTTCCTCCTCTGTTTTGTTGGTTTTTCTTATTTCTCTTCATATTTCAAGGCTGCTTGATAAGCATCCTCAACTGTACTAACAAACATCATGTTGATATCCTCTTGTATTTCATATATCAACCCATTGATATACCTGGTTGTCTTTTCGTCTTCATTTTCTTTCTCTCCATCCCTGATGTTTAGTGTGTAAAATTATTCAGTGTACTCCTTCATTGATAAGCTCTTCTATCTCAGGTTCTACAATCTCATAAACAGATTGATTTGGTAATCCTTTAGGATATATTTGGATTTAATCTTGGCTACCATCCTTTCCCAACTTTTAATTATCTGTTTACCATTGCTCCTGCATTCGACTTGTAGTTCATCCCACCATAGCACTGCATGACCCTTTAGTCTTGTCACTGCATGCTTCACAATCTTGTCTTCTTTGAAATCTTCATAATCGAAGTATTTGTCCATAGCATGTACCCAATCCAACAATTCTTCAACTTCTAAATTTCCTTCATACATTGGTACCTCTATGCTTTCTCTGGCTCCTATCTTTGAAACATCTTTTATTAAGTGATCTTGTGCAGCATCCTCTGCTACATTTTCTTCTACCTCTACTTATTCTTCTTGAGCTTCACTGATATCTCTAGCGTCTAGTGCTCTTCTCTGCACTGTTTCCATGGCATCCAGTATCATTTTGAGTCACCTCATTTCTTCTTCCATTTAGGGATTCGCTTTACACCTTCTGGGTGGTATGATTCCATTGTGTCACCTACGAACATAAATCAAATTATTGATACCACAATTGATACCAATTTACCTCCTTTCTCCTTTGTCTGTTGTCTACAAACAAATTCAATATCAGATTTGATACCACCTGATGCATCCCCCCTACCTCAGTAGGGTTTTCCGACATCCCGGTTATTGGACTTCAAGATACTAGATATATAAAATATGCAGAACAAAAATAAAATTCTAGAAATGGAAGAATAGCAGTAAAATATCCAACATAATCTCCACTATAACACATAAATGATATAAGAACATCAATAGAAATAACACTTGATTCAGAAAGCAATGTTCACAGGCCTCTTCGAGGGGGCAACCTCCGATCGAGCAACACTCTATTACAATAATATCCAAGCTAGGGTTTTCATACCCTCGACCCTTATTTATACAAAATGTCTATCAAGAGAAGCATATAGAGGAAGATCCTTCTAGAAGTGGAAGCTTCTATTAGGTCTTCTTACATCTGCCTTATTCTATTTTATTGAAAGGCCTTATTAATATTGACCTTTATTACATCTAAATATACTAATCTACCTATGTGCGGGTTAGGACCCTAACATGTCCGCCCCCTTAAAAACAACCTTGTCCTCAAGGCTTGAGATAAGGAAACTGCTGTAGAATGGTAGCTGGTTCCCAAGTGGCATCTCCTAGATTTGTATCTTTCCACTGGACTAGCACTTCCTTGATGGTTCGTTGATGCAAGCGATGCTCACGATAGTCCAAAACTGCTTCTGGCTATAGCCAAATGGATCCTTCTTCAGCTAACTTAGGAAGGTTGGTTTGAATTTGGCACCAAGTTCCAATGACCTTCTTTAAGCATGAAACATGGAAAACTGGATGTAGCTTCAAATAACTGGGTAGATCTAACTGATATGCAACTTGTCCCACACATTTGAGAATTGTATAAGGACCATAAAATTTAGGTGCTAGATTCTGACAATATTCAGCCTTGAGGGAAGTTTGCTTGTATGGTTGCAGTTGCAGAAACACCTGATCCCATTTTGCAAATTGACGTTCAGAGTGACCTTGATTTGCTTGTTGATTCATGCGATTTTGTGCCATGACCAAGTTATCTTTAAGGGTATGAAGAATATCTTCTCGAACTGTAAGTGTTTGTTCAACCGCCTAGACCTTCGAGGTACTCGGTAAGTATGAGAGAACTGAAGGTGGCTTCTGTCCATATATTGCTTCAAAAGGAGTCATGCGAGTAGTTGTATGGTAGGAAGTGTTGTACCACCATTCGGCTAGGGCTAGCCACTGAACCCACTGATGTTGTTTTTTAGAAGCAAAACACCTCAGATATGTTTCCAAACACTTGTTGACAACTTCCGTTTGACCATCAGTCTAGGGATGATAGGTTGTGCTGATATGCAATTGGGTGCCCTGGAGCATAAACAGTTCTTGCCAAAAATTGCTTGTGAAAGTTGGGTCACGATCAGAAACAATAGAGTGCAGCATGCCATGAAGCTTGAAGACCTAGTCCATGAAAAGTTGAGCCACCGTGGATGTAGTAAATGGGTTTTGAAGAGCATAGAAATGAGAATACTTGGAAAGGCGATCCACAACCACCATTATGACTGATTTATTCCCTGATTTGGGTAAGCCAGTAATAAAGTCCATAGAGATATCCTTCCAAATAGCTGGTGGAATCAGAAGTGGTTGTAGTGTGCCCAGAGATTTGATTGTTTCTCCCTTGTTGCATTGACACACCTCACATTCAGGTACAAAATTATGGATGTCCTGCTTCATACCATCCCAGAAAAAAGAACGTTTGACTTTGTCATATGTTTTGGTGAACCCTGAGTGCCCCATTGTGGGTGTAGCATGAAGCTCAGAAAGCACTGTGGATTTAAGCTTTGATTGTTTACTTAAATACAAATGGCCTTTGTATCGAAGCTCATCCTGTAGCCAAGAGTACCCTGGGGGAGCTGGAGCCTTGCTCTGCAATTGCTGGATCAGATGCTAACTTTTGGGGTCTTGAAGCCATTCTTGTCGCACAGCTTGGAGCTAATCGGGTACAATGAAGGAAAGAGAAAAAAGGGATCCTTCTTCTTCATATTTTCAGGACAGTGCATCTGCCACTACATTGTCTTTTCCCTTCTTGTAAATGATCTCATAATCATAACCAAAGAGCTTAGTCACCCATTTTTGTTTCTCTTGGGAGGAAATGCATTGTTCCATAAAGTACTTGAGGCTTTGATGGTCGGTCTTGATTTGGAAGCATTGCCCCAAGAGATAAGTGTGCCACAGCTTAATGGCATGTAGAATAGCCAACATATCATTTTCATAAATGGGTTTTCCCAGATTCCTTTCAGACAGTTGCTTGCTGGTGAAGGCCAAAGGTCGACCCTCTTTCATAAGGACAACATCGATTCCTTTCCCTGAGGCATCACATTCCAACACAAAGGTATTTGTGAAATCAGGAAGAACTAGAACCAGAGTGGTGCACATGGCTATCTTCTAGGTTTGAAAAGCTTGAGCAACGGCTGGAGTCCAAGTGAAAGAGTTCTTTTTTAGGAGAGCAGTGAGTGGTGCTGCAATCTTTCCATAGTTCTTAATAAACTTGCGATAATACCCTGTTAAGCCCAGAAATCCACGCAATATTTTGAGAGTCTTTGGGTGCGGCCAATATTGCATAGCTTCAATCTTTTTCGAATCCACCCTGACGCGATCCTTTCCAACCAGATGACCCAAGTATTCTACTTCTGATGCACCAAAAGCACATTTAGACTGTTTCAGGAAAAGTTGGTGCTGGGAGAGGAGATGGAGAACTTGATCCACATGAGTAAGATGGTTGGTCCAGGTTTTGCTATAGATGAGGATATCATCAAAGAAAACTAAGACAAAATGACAGAGAAAGGGATGGAGAACATGATTCATGCGGCTTTGGAAGGGGGAGGGAGCATTACACAAGACAAAGGGCATGACCAAAAACTCATAGTGGCCCTCATGAGTGCGAAAGGTGGTCTTGGGAATGTCTACCTATTTCATACGTATCTGGTGATAGTCCGAGTGAAGATCAAGTTTAGTAAAGAATTGGGCACCACTCAATTCATCCAGGAGATCATCAATGACTGGAATGGGAAATTGGTCTTTAATTGTCAGTTTTTTGAGGGCACAGAAGTCAAGACACATTCTCCAAGAGCCTTCTTTCTTCAGGACCATGACTACAGGAGAGGAGTAAGGGCTCATACTAGGGTGGATAACACTTGCATTAAGGAGTTCCTGGACCATTTTCTCAATTTCATTTTTTTGTGAGAAGGGGTGGCGATATGGAGGGATATTGGGAGGGAGGCTTCTGGGTACAAGGGGAATGGAATGATCATGAACACCACGGGAAGGAGGGAGGCCTTAGGGAGTGAAAAATACCATTTGATGTTTAGAAAGGAGAGCTTGGAGGTCATGCGGCACCAGGAGTGTTTTTGTTGCTTGAATGGCATGGAGTTGGGCAATGACACCAGAATGACCTTTTTTGAGTAGCTTTTCCATGCGATGGGAACTAATGTCCTCAGGTGAACCAGCAGTGATGCCCTGGAATTTATATTGGTGGCCTTCCTGGTCGAATTGCATGGTTAATGCCTTAAAATCCATGAGAATGGGACCCAAATTTCTTAGCCAGTCGGCACCCAACACAATGTCACAACCACCCATGTCGATAGGAAACATATGGGATTTTAGGTGGTAGTCATCGATTTGGAGACGCACATTTTCACAGCGCCCTCCACATTTCATGGAACCACCATTAGCAATCATGATTTGGAAATTATTGATAGCATGGATGTAGCAATGAGTTTCTTGGGCAATGCAGTGATGAATAAAATTATGGGTGCTTCCACTATCAACCAGAATGATGACCTTCCGATGCTTGATGTAACCAATTAACTTGAGGGTTTGGAGAGCGGAAAAACCAGTGAGAGCATTGAGGGAAATGACAAGTTCTACTTTGGGAGGATCTGAGGGAGGGGTTATGTCAGTGATTTCAGGTGACTCAAACACAAGGGGAGTTTCAACATCCTCTTCTAAAATGTCCTCAGAGATGGCCATAAAAAGCTGTTGTTCCTTACACTTGTGGCCCGGGAAATATTTGTTATCACAATTATAACAAAGGCCTTTGAGTTGGCGTTCAACCATTTCAGCCCTGGTCAATTTTTGGATTTTTAATGGGGTGGAGGGAGTAGTGGGAGTGATAGGTTTAGGGCGAGGGATAAAGGAGGGTTTTGGGTTTTGAGATGATACAACCTGTTGTGCTTCTTTATCCCTTTTTGTAGCCTCCACCCAAGTTGAGGGTCGAGCCATGAGGACATGGGCCTGAATCTCCTCCTTGAGGCCATTAATAAAACACTCTCGAAAGAAAGCATCAGTCATGCCCTCTGTTCGAAAAGCTAGGCATTCAAAGGCAGCTATGAAGTCTTCTACTATTCCAGATTGCTTCAACTTTGTCAAACGACCCAAATGGTTGGTGTCCATGTCAAAACGTTCATAAAGCTCAATCACAAATTGGGTCCAAGCAATATACCCTTGACGGGAAGTTTTTCTCCATTGCCACCATTGCCAACGTTCTTGATCTAGATGGAGAACACCATACCGTAGTTTGGCCAAGTCATCGGTAATGCCATATAAAGAGAAATAATGTTCCATTTGGGTTACCCAATCAGTGGGGTCCAAGCCACCAAATTTGGTTACGTCCACCCACGGAAGGCGTATGTCATGTTGAAAGTGATGGGACTGAAAGGTATGGGAATGGGAGGAAGTTTTGCCTTCATTCTTTGGATGTGCTTCAGAGAAATGGTCATCTGTAGGGATCTTCAGTTTGGTGCAGAGTGCTACAAAGACAGATTCAAGTTGGGTGGTAAGTTCTTGTTTGACTTCCTCCATTGAGGACTACATGGCTGTATTTATGGTAGCATTGATGGATGAATCGATGGAGGCAACAGTAGCATTGAGTTGTTTTACTTCTTTTTGGGTTTCTGTAGTGGCCAATTTAATTAACCTCAATTAATTCTACAACATAGCAGTAAAATTCAAAAATTTCTTATTTTGAGCACATTCGCATATAGATTTATCAACAAATAATAAATTTTATAGAAAAATAAAACAAATACACAATTTAAATACTTGGGTCTGATGCTAACCCTTCGATTGTTCGCTTGCCTTGTTGACCGCTGTTGAACTAGGTAAACACTGCCCAAACCTACTATCCTCCCTGCCAACTAGGACAACTACCTAGCTCCAGGATATCATATGGATATCCTAGCCCCCATGCCCAAAACCTCTAGCAAACCAGTGCCCCTGTACTAAACCTTCCCACTCTCGAACTCAACTCCTCTCTGCAAATCCGAGAGAGAGCCCCAAAAATCCATCCCCCAAAATCTCTCGTCGAATGATCCCCTCCTTCCTGACCTCCTCCGCTCATATGCCTCCTTCACAGACTTCCCTCTCATTTACTTCCCTACCTACCCATTTATTACCTTATCTTATCCTTTCGTAGTTAATGCCCCTTATCCCCCTTTATTTATTATATCCTCTCGTAATTAATATGTTATCCCTTTCTATGTATGTAACCTTTTTAATTTAAACAATATAACTTATTAATCTATTAAATTTAATACTCATGTTATTAAATGTAATAGGTAGTTAATTAATTAATTAATTAATCAAAATTATAACCTTTAATTAATTAATAACTACTTAATTAATATCATTAGATCAATCTTTGTTTAGTCATTAACATGGTAGGAAAAATTAATTCCCTAATAAATCTTTTACTTAATAATCCCTAAGTATATATTCCACTAGGGCCGTTACATACACCCACCCTTCAGGAAACTTTGTCCCGAAGTTAAGGTGTCTTATGGTACAAAGGAAAAGAAACTTGGTTCAGACATTCATAACAAGTAACCGACATTATCAGTAAGTAAGTCAAGAAAACTCATACATACTAGTGTATATGTACAAGAAATGCATGTGTAGCTAGTACATACAAGTCTCGTGCATGTACTAATAATCAAAACTATCATCCTTTAGTAATTTATGTATGCATCCAATCCAGTCAGCAAGACTAGTCTTTTATAAAAGACAACAACCAATCAATTGTTTGAGAAATCCTTTAATTACTATTATCCGGTTCAACAATTTTATTTTAAACAACTGTGGTTTAGTTACGTAATAATGAATACTCATATATACACATTTCTCTTTTTTTTTTTAAGGGAAAACATTAAATTCCACCACTAGACAGATCTCCATACCTTCTCAACTATTACTACTCATCCTTCCTCCCGAACCTACTTCCATCTCCATTCCTATCCTTCCTCTGCTAGACTATCTTGGAGCGTCAACTATATTGACCTAACTCCAAATAGAACCCGTAAGCGGAAGTGTCACTATCTTGACCAAGCTTCCCTAGCAGGCATCTGACAGTCAT
>ML783537.1:404072-444823 GCA_009831015.1 Picea engelmannii | reverse complement strand
GTTTGAGGATACCACGTACCTTTGCGGGGAAACCACGATTGAAATTTCGGTCCCTCGTAGGCATTTTAACCTCCACACTATTTCAAACTCCGAAATCTCTCCCAATCGTTGATCTCGACGAATGGAAATCTATGACCTTCCAAGCACACTTTGTTTAATGCCTTCACCAAATTTAATCTCTTTCCCATTATCTGGCACTCCCCCAAATTTATCTAACCTCCAAATCAGTTTAGCACCTTGCTAAACCCTGAAATCTCGATTTCATACCAAAATTTAAATGGTGATAACATGGGCGCCAACTGGAGATGTTATCCTCCCAGTGAGGTAGAATATAACTTATAAACCATGTTCCTGATCACATCAGTTGATCCCAAAAAAGTGTGTACCCATATCTGACCTCTCAACAGAGTTCGCTGAAAACCAAATTCTGCACAATGCTTTCACCTGGAGACTAATCGCTGGATATACTGCTAAAATATAACTAAACACATTATCTGAAAATCTAAACTTGAAAATGCTTGATCATCAAGATTATTCACACCTACCTACCCTAACTGCTAAAATGAGCCTTCAATCAAATGAAATCATAATGCCAATGCAAACATGCAAGCATTTTTTCTACGATCTGCTTTCTTTGCACATGCTTTCTCTAAAGCCTGTTAAATGATCATTCATTCAAGAATTTACTTATGAATTCAAATCTCAAAAAATTAAAAACATTGGGATTGTTTACTTCCTCCAACAAAACTACAAACGGATCCTCTAAAACATGCATTAAACAACCATCATGTTTCACCTCTTCCACTTCCTTCTTGTTTTCATGTGATTTAACCTATTGATTGCCACCAAGAGGCTAAAAAATATGCCGAGATTGCTGGAAATAATGATCTTCTGAATCAGAAGATATTGCTGGCTGAAATGAAACCCATGTGGTGTTGGGAAATAATACCCTACAGACTAACAAGCTAGGGCTAGGCTTGCATGCATATTTTGACCTTAAAGAAATAACCTTTTAACCTACAACCCAAAACTTAAACCCCTCTTTCAAGACACATACATGGAAAGGAACTACTAACCTTTTTACTGATGTTTGGTGTAGATCCTCCGTTGCGCTTCTTGACTGCTTGCTCGTGCGGCTCCTTCCAAAGTTAACCTACAATCAAGACAAAACACTACGCATGCATGCTATTTTTCTACTTGAGGGTTAGAAATTAAGCACAAATTACATAAATCTCATATAACTCATGCATTGGGACGGGAAAAGTATTCTTTTATTAATCTCAAGATGAATCAACTTACAATAATAATAGAGACCGGCCACCGCTCCTTGATCCTGATCCTGGGATCCTCCTCTTCTTTTGTCCTCCAACTGCTTTGCGTTAATTCTCCTTAGGCTTGAGGAAAGGCTAAAGGGTTGGGACAAATTGACTTGGCAAATGGGCAGAGTTTCTCGCTATAATTTTCCTCCTCCAAATAGTACCCCTACCCCTTCTTTTATAGGCTAGAAGGAGCTAGGGTTTTGGACGAACTCTCGGCCATGCATGGACGGGAGTTTCAGTTAACTGACCCATAGCTTTTTGTCTCATCGACAACTTTCCTATTTTTTGTGATTTTGAAGGTAAACGCGGGCTGTAGAAGGCCTGCCAGCGTTCCAATGCGTGCAGTAGTGGGTTAGGGCGCGTTTGCCTTTACCTAAGAGGATTTTTGAAGAGGTTGTTCAGCAGATGTCTTGGCAATGAAAGGATATGAGTTGGCCTGATGCCAGGTAAGCATGTGTGGTGCAATTTAGGGTTATAATAGATGCCCCCTAATGTGTGAGGTCAGAAGAGCATCTGATGGCCGAAATACATTACCAATCTTTTACCAATCTGTACTGATACGCTGAATGAGGAAGCCCAAGAATCAGGAATCAGGAGGTGTCGTCTACAAAATAACAAATGTCTCACCGAGGCGGGCATACCCATGCTCAAGATAAAATAGAACCATGGATACCAATCAAATACATTGTAGATCCATGTCAAATAACTATAAAGAGTATCTGCGAACAATACACAGCGGAGCTACATCTCGAAATCAGAAAGATATACATAGAAAGTATCCATCTCCCAGAAGCTGATTCGGCCTGATGGCTGTACTTCAGAGCTCGAGCAACAACTTCAAAGTCTTCTAAAACTTGGGTAGGAGTGTAATACGAGTGTACGACTACACTACCCAGAGGTCTTCGACGGCTCGTTGGTTATGGATTTGATAATCTTGATGATCGGATTGAAGGCTTCATCGATTTCGAACAAAGACTTGATTGGACGTTTAGGATGGCCGGGTATGCAGACAAGAGACATATTGTAGAGGGGCCGACTCGGGCTTAGTGACAAACTTCCCTTGGACAATAGTAGGACAAGTGATAAGACTCAGGTAGCATATATGTTAATCATAAGTCTACGAAGCAGGAGGCAATGCAAACTCTCCATATGTTTGGAAGAGTAACCAAACGTTGGAGGAAACAACTCTATATAGCGAGAAAAAGCTTCCTAAGGTCGTACTACATCCCATAGTATGATGATCAAACAAACAGATGTGCTTCATCCAAGGGTGACTCATGATGCTGCCAATAAAGAAAATACTTTTCCCATCCTCTTTTTGGGGTATATTTGATTTTTTTTGTCTTTTTAATGATAAAGGAATATTACGTTACAATGGAGGAACGAGTACTGCAAACATACAAGCTCAAGGCACAAGGACAAGGCTGATGTTCTAGGGAAATGATACTCGGGAAAAATCCTCCGATGGCCAAAGGTGTTAAGACGCAGACGCAAACTGTCACAAGGCTGATGAGTAAGGTATGCAAATGCGGTTGATAGAACACACAATGGTAACGTCCTTCAATGTAAGTTTAACGAGCCCAGAGAAGGGAAGCTCGGTGGTTTTTCATATTTAGAGAGTCTGAAAAAGTATAAAAGGAAACTCCATTGGGGTACCTTTTTCGTCATTAGTCTAATCGGTTCGAAAAAGGGATAAACTAGCACCGATTAGACGTCAATTCAAAACCATTTTAACGAGTGTGACAAGGAAAAGATCACTTGGCGATTTTTTCACTTTTAAAGAGTCTGAAAAAAGCTTAACTATGGAATCCGCCAGGAATATTCTTCTGGACCAATTTAACGAGTGTGAAAGAATAAAGTCACTCGACGATCTTTTCAATTTTAGGGAGTCTGAAAAGAGCTTAACTATGGACTCCGGGGGGGTTTCTTTTTCGCAAATTTAGTCCCTCAGGCCCGAAAAAGGAATAAAATTATACCTGAGGATACTCTTCTAAAGAATGGGAATTCAATAGAGTATTCCTTTGTTCGTACAGTTGACCTTCCGGACCGAAAAAGGGGTAAACTACCGCCGGATAGACGTGACTTCAAATTTCAGTTTAACGAGCGTGAAAGATCACAACATCGCTCGACAATCTTTTCATGTTTAAAGGGTCTGAAAAGGGCTTCAAAGGAGACCTGTTATGTTTTGGGAGTCCGGAGGGTAAGGTAAAGAGTGAAAAAGACCCATGTAAATGAGGCTCAAACTCCTATTCAGGAAAGACTATACGGACTCCCGAGCCTACAGTTTTGTTAAAAACGGCATGGAAACCATAATGCAACCAGGACCTACCTAGGGCATCCATGTTTTGGTAAGATCTACCACCAAGTTGCGACACTTCTATAACAGATATGATGGTTTCGTGTCACAACCTAATGGGATCGATCCTATAGCATAAGAAAAAGGCAACGAGATGCAAAAGTTGGGGCAGAAGCCTAACCTACATGCTCAAGTTGATCTTTTTTTTTTTGTTTTTTTTTTTTTTTTNTTTTATGGACCGTCAATATATTTATTTTTTATTTTTCGAAACTCAATAAAAATTGTCCCAATACCTGATCAAATCCCTCCCATATAACTCCTGGATCACTCTAAATGGTTTTCGATATAAAGAAACTGATAAAGGGGCCCAAAAAAGTGACAAAAGAAGGCCAAAAAGTCTATAAATAGAAGCTGGCAGCTCATTATCACCATTGCTGATTTGGAAATTGACTCTAGAGCTAAAAGACCCCCTTTGCCAAAGACTGTGATTATGGGACCTACAGTGGACGAAATGGACTTCTTCTTGGACCAAGTAAGTACAAACTCCCTTGTCTTGCTATTCAATACTTCATTTTTAGCATTCTAGTTGATTTTAGGGGCGTCGGTCGACCTTAAAAAGGTCGGCTCTAGGCAAACGCGGGTTGTCTAGGGACAGCCCGCGGGTACCTGCGGGCAGAGCAAAACTTGCCCACGGGTACCCGCGACTGTCGCCTCTACAGGCCGCGGGTACCCCCCATGTGATAAAAAAGCCAAAAATTTTAAAAATATTAACCCTCCTTTTACTTTGTTGTGTTGGTAGGATGTATGTTGAGTGGAGGGAGAGGGAGCACGAGGCCGCCAATGAGTTAGTGGAAGCAGATCCAAATGTTGTGGCCGTGCTGACGCAGTGTGGGTTGGTGAAATTATTTCTATGTCCGTTTATGCACGCGCAACCAAGGCTACTGAACGCCTTGGTTGATTACTAGAACCCTGATGCAGAAGCATTCATGCTAGAGGGGCAATCCTTGGTGCCCACCACCGAGGACATTTACTTCTTGACTAGCCTCTCGAGGAGAGGGGAACCAGTCAACTTTTAAACATTTCCTGTGGGTCTGAGTGAAGTCTCGGAGCTGATAGATGAGTACTGTGAGGCTAGGACCGATCCTAGGACTTCCTCGGTACCTATTAGTAGGATTACCAGTCTCACCCTACAAACTATTTTATTGCTTATTAGGTGGATTACCAGCTCAGCAGCCGTGCATCACGCTTCGCGCGCATAGATGAACTGTGCAATCTAGTGCATGAATGCACAAATTTTTTATTGGAGTACCACACTATTGGAGTGCATGAAGAGTCAGTTGACTACTTGCTGACAGCGGACACACAAGAACTTCAGGTTTGGGACTATCCTATGTTCATTCTTTTTTGAGAGAGTTCCATGTTTTAGTCCTCGGATGACAGTACGAGGACATCTGGCCACTTTCCCCGCAGTATGCAGATGGGCAGTGTTACTACTGCGATAGGGTGGTGGAAGGACCATGGAGGCCTTCAACGACGACTTTTTTGCTTGGCTGTTGTGAAAGATCCCAGCTATAGAGGACTACCCATATGTGGGGATTGACTTTTCCAGAGATCCAGTGATACCAGTGCCTCCTGGTGAGGAGCGAGGGGAGATGGGTAAGTCTCCACCTACACATTTTTTTTTTTTTCATATGTAATTTTTATGTCTTTTTGATATATATATCATGTTTTTGTATACCAGAGTTTTTGATGGGTGAATGTTCATTGCATGCAGATGTGGGACCTGTGCAACCTGCCGACTATGCACGGACCAGGCGTTGCCCACGGCCAGAAGCCACAGCTGCCACCACTGGAGAAGAAGCAGTAGCAGGGAACCTCCCAGTAGGAGAGGCCGAGAGGGTCCTGAGGTGAATTGAGCAGAACTTTACTGCGCTCACTCGCACAGTTCCCATGGTAGAGATAGAGGACCTGCCTCCATCCATGCAGACTCATGTTTTGGGGGCACCTTGGACATGGGTCCGATTGTTTAGGCGTTTAGCCCAAGCTGTACATGATTATAACAGGGCCCATAGGCCCTGAACATACTTTTAGACTTTTTATGTGCCACGAGCACTGATATGTATATATTTTTTGAGGGCATAAGCCCAGTGACTCGTTACTGTTCCCACTTTTGAGGCGTTTGCACCCATCTATGTACTCTGAGGATTTTATGATGTTTATATATGGTTTTTTTATCTCTTTTCTGTGTCTTATGGATTATGTGTGCAAAAATGTATTTACATGTTTATGTCCATGATCTTCTTATGTGTGGGCGAGATGCAAATCTAAAATGTGATTAGCTAGAGTATCTGTGATTTGATTTAATCTCCTAGGAACATGAAAATATGTAATATAATCAAAGTTGTGTTCCAAGAGACGTACCCTAAGGAATCGTCGGTGTAAAGTTGGATCATGAACTCGGTATATTCTGTTTAGCTGCGACACAACTAGTTGAGCGTCTAGATAGACCCGGAGATGAGAGATACCCAATGACACTGCGTCACGAAGCAACTCAATAACTGCACTATACTCAGCAACATTATTCTTGGTGTCACCTAAGCATATACCTCCGGAAGATAACAACTAACCCTGTGGTGTAAAGATTACCCAAGCTGCGGAGGCAAGCCTCCGTGTGTGTCGACTAGCACCGTCCGCATACCCAACGATCACCTTGGAATCACTTGACATCTGCCATATTGACAAAAGATAACATCAATGACATGTCCATAACACTTTTTAACAGAAACGTAAAAAAGTAATAGTACAAAGACTATACATATGTTGCAAAAAGTTACCCACAGTGACCTCTCTATGAGTAATACTTCTTGAGGTAGAGCCCATTTCTAGGCTCCGCCAAAGCATTCCCTTCAAAATCGACCAAATGATAAGTGCCATTTTTTAAAACCTCCTTAATAATGATAAGTGCCATTTTTTAAAACCTCCTTAATAATGAAGGGTCCGAACCACATGGGTTTAAACTTTCCTGCCCCCAGGGGGTCCTTATCTTGGTCATAGACCAGGATAAGGTCGCCCTCAGAAAAAATCCAAGGACGAACGGACCTATCATATTGACACTTGACCTTATGTTTATGAGCCTCATTGGGCAAGGCCGCATCACGACGCTGCTCATCAAGCTACTCAAGGTGTACTAACCATTCTTCTAGTGGAGAAGTGTTTGGCAATAATTGTACTGCCAATTTCAGAGATGGTATTTGACATTCGATGGGCAAGACTGTCTCCAGCCCGTAAACGAGATGGAAAGGTGAGAAACTGGTTGCAATCTTAACTGATGTTCAGTAAGCCCATAATGCTGAGTATAACATCAAATGCCAGTTTGACTTGGCTGAGTTGATAGTTCACTGTAGAATCGTCTTAAGAGTTTTGTTTATAGCTTCCACCTGCCCATTGGCTTGGGGGTAGTAAGGTGATGAATGTTCTTTCCGTAACCCAAGCTTTGATGTTAATTCGGACATCATTTGGTTCTGAAAGTGACTGCCATGGTCAGTGACAATCTCTCTCGGGACGCCGAACAGTGCTATAATCTGGTTGAATAAGAAGAGAGTTGCAGTCTCTCCATCATCTTTAAACGTTGGCATAGCTTCAACCCATTTAGTGAAGTAGTCGACAGCTATGATGATATAGCGGTGCCCCCTTGCTGATGGGGGGTTGCATGTAGTGTAATCAATCCCCCACTTAGTGAAGGGACCAACTGTGATGACAGGAAACATAGGAGCTGGATGTGCCCTCATCTTCCGATAGAAAATTTGGCACGGATGGCACTTCTTGACCGACTCGATACAATCTTTGATAAGTGTGGGCCATAAGTAACTTACTGGCGTATCCGCCGATGCTCATCACGAGAAGTAGAGGTGGGTCACTTCAAAGTCTAGAGATAGATCATTATATATGCGTACCATGGGTCTGAAGATTCAACTAAAAACATATCCCCCCGAATAGGCGATTCCTCAGGCACAACGTCACCTGACTCAACCAGAAGCTCCGAAATAAGTTCTGCAAAGACCAATGACTTCTTGGACTTTGCTGAAATGAAGTCTAAGTCAAATTCTTGGAGGATGACCATCCATCTACTGATTTTACCACCGATAACTCATCGTTTCAACATATAATGGAATGGATTCACGACAGCAACGACGGTGGTCTTGCGAAACAGAGCATAGTGACGGAACTGTTGAACAGCATGAACAACTACCAACGCAAGTTTTTCTAGATGGGAATAATTAAGTTTCGGTCCTACGAGGCCTCAGCTCAGGTAATAGATCACGTATTCTGAAAACGAATCATCTTCCTGAACTAAAACCATGCCTATGGTTGACTCTATAGCAGCCAGATATAATAAGAAATCTTTGTTATAATTAGGTGGCCGTAGCAGAGGTGCGGTTGTGAGAGCGTGTTTTAATGCATCGAAAGAGAGTTGAGTGGTTTCGTCCCAGAAAAAGGGAACATCTTTCTTAAGTAAACGCATAAAGCCCTTGGTGATTTCGGCATAGTTGGCGATGAAGCGTCGTAAGAAGTTTGCCTTGCCTTGAAGACTTTGAAGTTGTAAGATTGTGTGTGGGGGGGGAAACTGGATTATTGCCTCCACCTTAAGAGGATCCACCATGATCCCCATTGTTGATACGATGAAACCTAACAAACGTCCTGACGTGACACAAAAGTTGCACTTGTTTGGATTCAAGCAAATCCTGAAGTAGCGACAACGTTCAAAAATGAGTCGGAGGTGCATAGGATGATCCTTTCACTTGCGAGAGCATGATGCTAAATCATCTAAATAGGCCTCGACTATATGTTTGAGGTCATGAAATGCAAAATACATGGCCCGCTGGAAGGTGGCTCCAGCATTTTTAAGGCCAAAAGGCATCTTGCTATAGGTGAATGTACCCCACGGACAAATGCATGTCGTTTTGTGTTGGTCCTCGGGTTTGATTTGGATTTGATTATAGCCCGAAAAACCATCCATGAACGAAAAGGCTTCACAATCGACACATTCATCAATGATCTGGTCGATGAATGGGGTTGGATAATTATCTTTTGGGTTGGAAATCAGTACATACACGAATCGTGCCTTGTTTTTTATCGACCGGCACGGGGTTTGACACCCATTGAGTCAAATGAATAGGGTAAATGAACCCTGCCTTGAGAAATTTCTCAACCTCAATCTTAATGGCTGCTGCTTTCTTAGGATTAACTGGACGAAGTTTTTTTCGAACAGGCTTGGCATCAGGATACATTGTGATTTCATGTTCAACTATTTTCGGATCGATACCTGGAATTTCCTCATAAGACCAAGCAAAAACGTTGCGGAATTATTTGAAAAGATCTGTGTAAATCTGAATCTCTTCGGGGGAGCAATCTTCTCCGACAAAGACATTATCCACGACGCCAGGGTTTCGGGAGATATTGATAGGTATAGTTTCAGCGATAGTCGCCATATTCCCCTCAGCATAAATTTCTTGTGTAGCTAAGAGGTTAGTAGGACATGGCTGATCTCTCGTCATGGTGATTGTGAATTCTCCTGCCTCAATTCGACGTAACTTTGGGAGGAAATATGATCTGTGATGAAGATCGTCCCAAGGTTTATCTGGACTAGTCATTGCTTCGATTACAGCTTCGTCAGAAGGCAAGACTAAGACTAACAAATCGGTAGCAGCAAGAGAACCCTGAGCCCAAATAGGCTCTAGAAGTGGATCCAACTCTTGTACGGGAGTCAGATCAGGGTTAGATGAAGCTTGCTGGACTAAAGAGTACGCTACTTCAGTGACCAACAAGGGCATGGACATGCCGGAGTGCCCTGTCTCATCCATCGTGGATGATGGGGAAGGAAGAATCCATGGATCCTCAAAGTAAGTCGTGCGGAACGACGAAACGTGAAAAATCTCAGCCTTATGGTGATTTGATATAAACTTGACATCGTCATGAGGAGGTGGGTAATCGAAGGTACCCATCAAGGATGGGAACAAACCAACTCCAACGTTAACGACACCGGGATGCGGATTATCAATCATGGGAACTGTGGATGCCCCCAAAGTTGGGTCAGGCCTAGAGAAGGACAATTGATCAATGGTCACTATCTGACCCTCATTTGGAAACAACAAGACTCAAAAAATTGTAGCAACCACAACTTGCATAGCATAGGTCCAACTCTGACCTAACAAGAGGTTATAGTTGAGGGGAGCATTGACTACCTCTACTTCAACACACACAGTATTCCCTCCTAACTGCACAGGGAAAGAAGGAATGATGCCAAGTGGTCGGAAAGAATGATCGTTGAACGCAGTGAGGAGAGTAGGTGATGGAGACAAAGCGGGCTAACCAATGGACTTCCAACATGCTAATGACATATCGCAAGTCGAAGCACCCTCATCGACCACCATGCGAAAGATATTCTGTGTAAAAGTTTTCGTGGGATGAGCCACTACTATCTGAAATGCGACATGGTAAGGCAGACGAGGTTTTAAGTCGGTCATATCTAGCATGATGGTACCTGGGTTACAAGTCTTAGTAGAACCTAAAGCAGTCAACAAGGCTTTCCTCTGAGCAGGGCAGCTTTGGAGGACCTCTAAAGTGGACATCGCACAAGGGGTTTGTGATAAATCTTCCACCATAGAGTAATTCTAGGCGGCCCTTGCATTTGGGTTGTGAGAAGATTTCTTAAATGCACCCTTCGGGATGCATGTCATGGTTTCACCCAACGTCTTCTTGATCTGTAGAGGAAGAGATGGGATCTCAACTTCTTTTCCCTTCTCAGAGGTGCTTGGTTTACTATAGTCGTGTGCTCTAGTCGTTATTAAAGCATCACCCCTAACCATATATACGTTCGTGGATGAGGAATTGTTTGGGGGATGGTAGGTTTCTTGGCTGCCCCCTTCGACACTTGTAGAGGCTTGAGTTAAATTCTGCCCATGCTAAAAGGGATTAGTCAACACGGCTTGCTACTGTTGTGTGACAAACTTCTGGGCCTCTGCAAGTTGAGGACATAGATGGGTTGGGTGGTCTTCCGCACATAAGTTGCACAGATACCTCACCTTCCTCTTTTCCGTGGTGCCCTCGCCAGCATTATCAGTGGGTTTTTATCCCCCTTACCCTTCTTGCGTTGTTTTTTCTTCCCTTCAGGCTGCTGGGTGGCCTTTGGGTTAGTCGTCTGCACAGAGTGTACTTCCGACGTTTGGGTAGGAGGGGTAGCCAAATAAGTAGTCTGGCTGGCCACTGAGTGTTGTATAGATAACTATTGCAATTGCTTTGTCAATTGCTCAGAGGGCTTGGTTTGTGCTGAGCCAACAATACCATCGGCATGTGGTCTAGCTCTCTATCTAGTTTTATCCAGTATCGATCGTGGTGCATCCGGCAGGATGTTGTATAAAAAACCAAACTGAGAATAGATGAGCTCAAACTATTGAGCCCTCATGATGGCATCTTCTTCAGAGAAAACTCCTGAAGTCGCGATGTCTTTGGATAATTGCGGGACTAAAGACTTAAGGAAACACTCAAGCAGGAATGCTGGTGGGACTGGTACTTTGATTAGACTCTTTCGACATCTCCACTCTTGGATATGATCAGAGATATGGTCTGCTGTCGTCTGTTCGAAATTAGCCAGCAGTTCTGTGCCAGCGTCATATCTCATAGGTAACTGGAAATGGTTGAGGAAAGCCATTGCCAGTTCGCCAAAAGAAGAATATCATGAGCGATCAAGCTCGATGTACCATTTCGTGGCACTCCCGATAAGAGTGCATTGAAACAATCACAACTGGACGAAATCATCTTTCAATGAGTTAGATGAACACCAAAGATGGAAAGTAGTCACGTGATCACCTGGATCTTCATTAGGCTTGGCCTCGAACTTTGGAATGTCCAAAGGAAACTTCGTTGGCATAGGAGGCCAACATGGATCGTGACAGATAGGATCATTTAACAACCTTGTCAAATCTGGCAAGTGTAATGTCGCCAGGAATGGTAGTTTGGGCTGCTGCTGGTAGCCTGGGAAAAAGGGTCCTGGAGTTTGACTAGCACCAGGTTGCCAGGAAAAGTTTGGCTGCTGGCCCGGGTTCTGGTAGAAACCGTGGCCCTGACCAGTGTAAGGATTTTGCATCTATGGAGACATCATTGGCTGATTCCCCATAAAGGACATAGGATGTTGGGCATTCATCGTGTGTGACGAACTTTGGGAAGGATTACCCCATGCCGGTCCTGATGGGAGAGGCATAGAAGTCTATCCAGGGTTCCATTGACTATGGAAAGAATTACCCCAGAATGGAATTCTAGAGGAGGGAATGGATCCTTGACCTGAGTTCCAAAGTCCTGCTATATGTGCCCCCGGCGCAGGAATAGTACCCTGCGCTGGAGTAGACTGTCCAAAAATGGGAGTGCCCCCAGATGGGAAAGCAGTGGATGAGAAACTGTTGTTACCAAACTTCCCGTTCCAGACAAACAGTGACGAACCTACTGGCAGAGTGTGCGCAGGTGTTCCTTGACTCCCTGCTCCAAATGAACTCGTGTGTGCAGGCTGCCCGACAGACTGCTGATGCAGACCACCAAGCGAAGGGGATGAAGAAGAGATATGACCTCCAGTGTAAGGAAAGGTGTTAAAAGGGACATGAATTCCCCCAAGTTGACCTTGCAGAGGAGATATAGAGCTCCCTGCCCCCAAACCCAAAGTGTGTAAAGTGGAGTGAGTGAGTGCAGGACTTGTGACTGAACTAGGCATACCTTATGAAAACGAAGGGCCAGTCACACTAGGTGTAAAGGGAGGTGTGGCCGTCGCGATAGATGGGGTCGGTCCACTGTGCGACATAGTTGCGGCCGAGACCATGGTGGCCTGGACCACCGACAAGGGAAAGTTAGGAGATGACTCTCCTGTGGTAGCAACGGTGGTGGGAATGGAAGAATTCCCAGAGGAAGTAACAATGTTTGTTGCCATAGCTGTGTGAGGCACTGACAGGCATTCGTAAAATAAGATTGGTACACTGACCGATGGCCAAGTATCAGTGGTTGGGGTTTCAACCGAACCAAGATTGGTATTTGATTCCTCCAGGAGTTGTTCGGGCACAATGGTTTGCAACCCGGTTGCTTCGAAAGACCCTTTTTGGTCTAGCTTCCGCCTCAATGGTGGCGGGGGTGGCTCCAGTATAACCGGCAGCAGGCCCAAAAGCCTTCGTGACCGAAGGAGCTCGGGATCCTCCACTGTGTGAGAAGATCCAAGACACGCTAAGGTATTCTACACATTCAAATAGTAACACACACTAAAAGAAGCCCCTAAAAGATAAGACAAGCAATCACTAACTATTTTGAAGAACAGTTACAACAACCAACACTAGAGCAACTTATCGGTGCAAGTGAAACTCGAAAATGGAAGCACCCTCCGGGTATACTCTACAAAGTGTTTCCCGATTTCTGTCCTAGGTACCATGGTATACCCCCGCAGTCACCTGTGTATGTCCCTAAACAAGATTGGCAACTAGTTTGCCAGCACGCGAACAGTCACCAGGTGGGTATAGTCGATAGTCGGGTAGACCACAATGAGCAGGGTATCAAGCCCGAAACCTATCAAGGGTATCGAGAGAAAATGGTTTGGAAGACAACTGAGGACCTCGAACGGATTCGAGACCCACGAAGCCTCGTGGCAAATGCAAACGACGGAATCCCAAAATAAATCCTTGATATGTGTTCTCCACTACGCTCAGTCCGGCTTTGGAGGGGTTATCTCCACTACCTTTCCTTACACGACCTCGTGTTTAGCCCCTGTGTTAGAGGGGGGTCGCGGATAACTTCCACGCAACTAGACTTCTACACTCCCTATCACAGACTCCAATGTTTGGTTTTGAGTGGCCTTGGAGAGTTTCCTCTCCAACCTAATCCAAGGCCCTAGTCCTGAACTAGTGTATGAACCCTACAAACAAAAAGTCTAATAGATTTTAATTAGCATTGCTTTTATGGGATTTTTTACGTCACAAGGTATGAAGGTGAAACTGATGATGTGTAAAGACTCAAAGCAAAAACAAATGAAAAATGCTGGAAACAAAAATGCTTTTACTAGATGCAAAAATCAACAACTTTTCACACAAGAAAGACTTCTTTTCTTTTCAATTTTCTAAGATTTCATGCAGCAAACATAAAGGAATTTCGCTCAACTACGAGCTACTTATTCTCTAAATGCATTGCAAAAACTTATGAACAAAAGACTTCTTCCTAGCTATTGATGCAAAACCACAATCTTCAAACAAAGAAGAAAATGAAAAAGAGATATATATTTTTTTGTTTAAGTGCTAAATGAAGCAACAAAGGGAAAATGCCGACAAGCACAAAACCAAGAAAACAAAACAAAATTCTGGCTTAAAGCGCAGATCGCAAAGAATCAAAGCAAAGACACACTATGGCAATCAAAAAGAACAAATTCTTTTGCTTGTCTAAAAACCATAAAACAATTTTTTTTCCTTTTTATCTTTTCTATCAAATATCAACTAAGAAAAAACAGGCTAAGGGTAAGAGGCCCTACCTACTGACTATGCAACCCTAGACCCAAACACCTGAGAGGAACACTTCTCACCACAGGAGGGGATGACTGCCCCACCCTGATTGAAAAGAAACCTGTCAAGCCCGCGACTATCACTGAAACAGCACGCGTGAAAACGCGTGCTGACCTATAACAGAGTGCGGTTACCCGCGGGCTGCACTTGAACAGGCCACGTGTATGTATAAACTCTAAGAAAAAACTAAACACAGGCAGCCCAGACCTGGAAAATCCCTCTAGTATTGACAACTAGGGTCTCTTGAAGGCTTGGATGATTCTTCTTAATAGAAAAGAAAAACAATTACAAGAAATAACAAAATGCAATAAAGAAAACTGAGACAAGACTGTGAACCAACAAGACTCAGACAGGATCTAGAAAGCCCCCTGAGAATGTAAAATTCTGATAGAGAAGAGGAGGACTGCCTCTCAAGCTTTCTGACTCCTACATGCTACTGAAACCCCTACAACAAGTGTTCAAACGTGGGCTATAGAAGGTTAGGGCGCGGGCACCCGCGTGCAGGCCTTCTGCAGGTTGCGGGTACCTCTGTGTGTCTTGAAAATTGCCGTCAAGCAACAGTCAGGGAAAACTCGTATAAAGAACCAGGTTCCCTGCTAGCTCAGGCCTTGAAGAACAACAACAAGCAAAGAAATAAAAAATCTAATCTCTTAAACTACCCAAAGACTCAACCAAACCCGAAAACCCTAAAGAGTATATCTCCCCAGTGGAGTCACCAATTCTTTTGTTGGGAAATAATACCCTACGAACTAACAAGCTAGCGCTAGGCTTGCATGCAGATTTTGACCTTAAATAAATAACCTTTTAACCTACCACCCAAAACTTAAACCCCTCTTTCAAGACACATACATGGAAAGGAACTACTAACCTTTTTACTGATGTTTGGTGTAGATCCTCCATTGCGCTTCTTGACTACTTGCTCATGCGGCTCCTTCCAAAGTTAACCTGCAATCAAGACAAAACACTACGCATGCATGCTATTTTTCTACTTGAGGGTTAGAAATTAAGCACAAATTACATAAATCTCATATAACTCATGCATTGGGACGGGAAAAGTATTCTTTTATTAATCTCAAGATGAATCAACTTACAATAATAATAGAGACCAGCCACTGCTCCTTGATCCTGATCCTGGGCTCCTCCTCTTCTTTTGTCCTCCAACTGCTTTGCGTTAATTCTCCTTAGGCTTGAGGAAAGGCTAAAGGGTTGGGACAAATTGACTTGGAAAATGGGTAGAGTTTCTTCGCTATAATTTTCCTCCTCCAAATAGTACCCCTACCCCTTCTTTTATAGGCTAGAAGGAGCTAGGGTTTTGGATGAACTCTCGGCCATGCATGGCCGGGAGTTTCAGTTAACTGACCCATATCTTTTTTTCCCGTCGACAAATTTCCTATTTTTTGTGATTCTAAAGGTAAACGCGGGCTGTAGAAGGCCTGCCAGTGTTCCAACACGTGCAATAGTGGGTTAGGGCATGCTTGCCTTTACCTAAGAGGATTTTTGAAGAGGTTGTTCAACAGATGTCTTGGCAATGAAAGGATATGAGTTGGTCTGATGCCAGGTAAGCATGTGTGGTGCAATTTAGGGTTATAACACCATGGTGGAAAGAAATCCATACCTAACACTGACGCTGATTTACCATCATCTTTATTTCCAAGCTTACAATTCATCATAAGATGTAAATTCTGATTACTAAAACACTCCATATAGCATGCCACCGGGTCATAAAACACATGAGAAAACACTTTTCCTTGATGAACAAAAACGGAAAGGCAAGTCGTGTTTGTTGTTCTTTCTCTACTTCTTCAGTTCTAAGAATAACTTCAATCGAAATGGAATTGATAGGTTTATCTACAAAAACATTCATACAACCTTGAACATCTTGAACTCTGACAACCATATCGTGTGCATCAAGGCCATCCTCTTGTTTATCAAACAAGTCTGATTCAATTTTTTTTTCTTTCAAGAAATTTTCTCAAGAACTATTATTTTGACTTTCAAATGAATGGAGGGAAATAAATCCTTGCTCATAATCTTCTTGCAAATTTTAAAAGAGCACAACGTGAACCATTTCACCTTCTGGAATTCCAATGGATGCATTTTCAAAACCACAATCTTCAAAGGGGTAAAAGAAAACAACTACCTCTTTATTATCTTTCTGTGTTTGCTCATGATTTGATTTCAACAATTCAAAGGAAGAAAAACATAATGGAATATAGTTTTCATTTGCAAGTCCACTGCTTCCTTCATACTCAACATCATACTTGGAGGATTTCTGATCTGAAACATTATAAATATTTTTCTTTAGCAACTTGAAAGAATAAAAACACAATGACAAGGTTCTTTCAATTGATTCAAAACCTTCTTCATTTTCATCACTATTTTCATATGCCACATTTTTCAATTTATTTGGATTGCTAAACACACTCATTTTCAGATTCATCTTCGACCAATGGATGCAATTTTGAACTGACAATATCTTCTACATAACAAGTAACAGGGTTATCAAACACATGAGAAGATTGCTGCAATTTCTTGTCAATTTGTTCCAGTGAATCGGTGTGATTTGGAATCAGCACACATTCCTTTGATTCAATGGTTATCTTAGAATTTTCTTTCAACAATTTAAATGAAGAAAAACATAATTGTAAGGATTTTCCTTCAAGTGATTCAGTACTGTCTTCTTTGTAACTGTGATATGTAGGCTAATTTATCTCATTACACTGCTGAAAAGGAACATTGTTTGATAGAGAACATGCAACTGGTTGTTCTAGGAAGTCAACATTACAATCATCATCATATTCATCATATATAGGAAAATCAACAACATCTGCAATGTAATCTAACAAGAAAAAACTTCGAAGATCAACCTTCTCTTCAACCAACCGATTTGCAAATTCATCTTCTTAACTATCTATGAATGAATATATAAAACATTCAAATCCATTCTCATCATAGGATGGATCATAAGCTAAATTAGCACCTCCTTTTTCAATAAGTGGAATATAATCTTTTGCAAAATCATTAGCATTAAAATCTTTGAGAGGACCTATGATATTATTTACTCTCTTCTCAAGATTCAAATCAATTGTTTTCTGTTCATATTCATTGTTATGTTCTTTAGCATCCAAATCCTTATTTTGAATCTATTTACATGCTTGGATATTGTGTTGAATCTCCTGAGTATCATTAAACATTTGTTGTAGGGAGTAAGGTATTCTTTCCATCAAGAGGAAAGACAAATCTGGATGAAGATTTTTTGTATAATGGAGCATGGCAGCAACTTCAGTGGGTTGAATTTCTTTGGGAAAATTGTAATAAATACTGGAAAACCTTCTACTGAATGTAAAAACAGTTTCATTTCTTTGCCTTTTTAAGGCATATAACTCTATAATATTTACATCCAAATATTTCTTCTTGCCCCAAAAATTCAAGTAGACATTCTTCAATCTGTCCCATGAGTTAATTGTCTGTGGCTGAAAATGTTTAAACCAGTATTTGGTATCTCCTTTCAAGGATTGAGAGAAATATCTCATATAAACATCGTCATGATCATTCTCAAAGAAATCTATAAAATGCTCAAAATCTTGGATGTGTTTTTCAGTTGTGATGGCATCAAGTTCTCCATCAAACACAGGTAGGTACTTATAGTGATGTGGAGGAAAATTATGAAGGGTGTGAGGTACTTTTAAAGGTATGTATCTATGTTGAATCTTGGAGGGTGTTGGATCAAGTACATGAGGTGAAATATCAGACTTGGTTTTATAAGGCTCATCAACTTGGTTATGGTCATCACATGGCTCAGATGAATTCTTTTTATCAAAATCAGTGATACAGTGAGGAGATGCATGTACAAATTTAACAGGATGATATACAATTACAAGATTCTCATTATCATCACTTGAATGCAACAGGTAAAGAAAAATTTGTTTAACATGTTCAAGAAAGGTCAAAAGGTAATTAATAACAAAAAATATTATGTCTTGAAAACAACTCAACTTTAGGTACTTGTTTTCTCCCATGATGTCCTTTCATACCTCTGTCAAGGGATCACATACTCCAGTGGGGCCTCTGACTAACCTCTAAAGCTTGAGTGGATTCACCATGACAATTTTGAATTCTATATTCTTGAAAATGGAGTCGCCAGGTGAATGGTGTACAACCCTTTTGTGTCTGAGTACTTTTCATCATCAATACTAATATCTAAACTTTGTCATTTCTCCTAGGGAAGATCTCACCTTCGATCCCTAGCAACGATGCCAAAATGTTAGCACTTTGTAAATCTGTTTGGCTGATAAACAAATGATAGATGTAACTGTTTCAAACAAATTTAGGTTGGATTATGTTAGCACAGGGGCAGACCCAATATTCAACGCTTCAACAACACGCCAACAAAACCCTAACTACTGACCCTTTCAACAACACCTGCAAAGCAGATGAAGTCTCACCTGAGGTAGAGGTAGGGGGGGTTGCAGGACTCAAGTGTATACAACCTAGCTGGGCATGGATTTGTGATCACAATACTTAACAGAGCACTTAACCAATAACATTCATTAGTATTTAACCCATTTATTCACATCGCAGGTTAAAACCCTAGTTACAGAACAACGCAGTATTAATCCAAATCTAAGCACATCTAACCATTTAGCACATAGCATCAAAGCAGATCTAACATTCATTCAAATCATAAACATTTAACATTCATAGATCTATCTATCATAACAATGCACTAATGAAATACAAGAACAATATATCACAAATCACATAGCATAGGATATACGTGGTTTACCCCAGTTTGGGTCTACGTCCACCAACTATTCTTCTTCTTTATTAGCCTCTTCCAATATTGTTACAAGCACAAAGCCATAAATCCAACTCCACATAGGACAGGAGATCTGCGCACACCTCATCAGATCCTCCTTTCCTAAGTACGTCCAAGAAAAAATCCTTCTTACAATCACTTGCACTTAGCTCTGCAAGACATAACACATTTTCTTGCACATAGCTAATATTAGCACTAAGACGTCGACCTACTAGGTCTACTTCTTACATTGCATAGCTACCTATTTATACATTACAAAAGGGGCATAAACATCGGTAAACCCATGGGACTACATTCCATACCTATTACATAAACCATAAACCCAAAAATCTCATAAAAGGGGGCAAGATCCCACGGTCTCCACTTCGCCTAGGCACTCAATCTTCGACCAACCCGTCGAAGTCTAAAAAATGGTCAAACATGACCAAGGTTATCCGAAACTCAGTTGAGGGCCAATAGGCCCCCAACACTCACTTGTGACTCATCCCGAGTCACTCTGATCTGGGAAATTCTTCTTCAAAGGCCTCGAGCTTAGCTAGCGATGCCTCGACTTGCTGCTTCGCCAGAGCCTCCTGTTCGACGAACTCTTGAATGAATGTTTTGGTGACAGGACCTTCCAAGCATTGTTCCACTGTGGTGACCACTTGTTCTAGTTGTGCACCTTGTCCTTTGATCTCTTCAAAAAGTGTGCAGGCTTCGTCCTACACTGACTGGAGTCTCTAGGTCACTCCTGTGACTCTTCCCTAGATGGCATTGACCTATTGTTGAACTGCGTGCACCTCCTGTGACCTTTTCATATTATCTACTGCTGAAAGTTTCTTCAGCTGTGCTTGCACTGTATATGCTTGTTGTTTCACCTCTTGGAGTTGTACCTCCAATATTATCAGCTCTGGGTTGTCTGCAAAGCGTTCATAGGTCTGCACACTTTGGTTACTGAGTGTTTTGCATTCTAAAGCCAATGCCTTGATTATTTCTACTACGCCCCTGGCAGTTTCTTCCCTTTTATCCCGCACTTCCTATGGAGTGCTCGGTACTACTTGTAGTTCCATCTCTACTACTCTTGCTTGAAGCTGTTGAATGGCTTCAACAAGCTTCCCCACTTGGCTTTCAGTTGTATTTTCTTCCATCTGTGCCAGGCCCAGCACAAAGTGCATTTCTCTAGTTACTACTTATTTAACTCTCATCTTCTATACAAGCATCTGTTCTTTTTCTTTCTGGATCTTCTCTCTGTCCTCTGCAAACTTCGCTCGGAGGTCATCGTTCTCTTGCTATGAAACTTGATGTTTCTTTAGGGATTCCTCCTTTGTTCTCTTCAAGGCCTCTTTGGCATGTTCTTTTTCTTCCTATACTCATTGAAGGTAGGCCTCTGTCACATATGCTAATATGCGTAATTGGGTAGGCTCATCTCCCACTTCTATACCTTATGATGATGATGATGGCATTGTAGACACTCAGCGGCTCGAATAAAGGGCTAGTTGTACCCCTTTCAGCAAGACCAGCCTGTCGAAGTCCCAAAAATGGTCAAACACGACCAAGGTTCTCCAAAACTCGGTCGAGGGCCAATAGGCCCCCAACACTCACTTCTGACTCATCCTAAGGCACTCTGATCTGGGAAATTCTACTTTAAAGGCCTCGAGATTAGCTCGAGCTGCATCGACTTGCTACTTCACTAGAGCCTCCTATTTAGTGAACTCTTGAATGAATGTCTCGGTGACAGGCCCTTCAAGGCGTTGTTCCACTATGGTGACGACTTGTTCCAGCTGTGCACCTTGTCCTTAGATCTCTTCAAAAAGTGTGCAAGGTTTGTCCTACACCAGTTGGAGTCTCTAAGTCACTTTCATGACTCTTCCTTGGATGGAATTGACCTATTTCTGAACTGCACACACCTCTTGTGACCTTTTCATCTTCTCTACCACTGAAAGTTTCTTCAGCTGTGCATGCACTTTCGATACTTGTTGTTTCTCCTCCTGGAGTTGTGCCTCCAATATTCTCAACTCTGGGTCATCTGCAAGGCACTCATAGGTATGCACACTTCAATTACTGATTTTCTTGCATTATAAAGCTAATGCCTTGATTATTTCTACTGCGCCCCTAGTAGTTTCTTCCCTCTGATCCCGCACTTCCTATGGAGTGCTCGGTACTGCTTGCAGTTCCAGCTCTACTACTCTTGCTTGAATCTACTGAATGGATTCAACGCACTTCACCTCTTGGATTTCAACTATCTCTTCTTCTAGATGTGCCAGGCTAGGAATAGAGCAAAGTGCTCTAGTTACTGCTTCTTTAACTCTCCTCTGCTCTGTGAGAAACTATTCTTTTTCTTTCTGGATCTTCTCTCTATCCTCTGCAAAATTCACTCATAGGTCATCTTTCTCTTGCTACGCAACCCGATGTTTCTCTAGGGATTCCTCCTTTGCTTGCTTCAAGGCCTCTGTGTCCTGTTCTTTTTCTTTTTGTACTTGTCGAAGGCAGGCCTCTATCGCATCCGCTAATTTGCGTAATTGGGTAGGCTCGTCTCCCACTTCTATACCTTCTGATGATGATGATGGTGTTGTAGACACTGCGGATCGAATAGATGGCTTAATGTGCCTTGATCCTATCATACATTGTTTCCTTATTTGCTTCGTTCCATTAAAAATTTCCTCCGAAGTGTCTACTACAACTGCGATGATGAGGTCAATATCATCCACTGTGAGCACAGTCTATAACTGGGGATTATTTGGCTTGTGACTTCTTTCACACTGAGGTTTTATTTGGGGAAACCTTTATTTTATTTGATGTCTCAGCTTCTGTAAGGGGATCCATAGGTAGTGTCACTTCGCCCTTGTCTTGCTTGTCTTCTTCCCCTTTATCTTCTTGGTTTACTTCGTCACCTCCTCCTCCTCTGGGTGAATCAACTACAGTTTCCTTAGATGCGGTGTTTATTTCCTGCACCTCTTCCTTCTTCTTCTTCTTGGCACTACTCAGTCCATCATATTCTTCTCGGGTGACCATGGGGCTTCCAATGAGGTCAGGGTCAGAGATCTATGTCTGATCGACTGGTACAAGGAATTATGTAGGCCACTCCATGGTTATTTCCTCCATATCTTCCTCGATCATTTTGTAATAGGACTGTACCTCTTCCTTGTTTTCATCCCCACATGCAGTGATATATATGAAGTGCCTGTCTGCGTGGAACTTCACAAGTGGCCTGAACCTATGGAGTGTATTCAATGTCATGCAAGGGAAGGATTCAATGGCCCTCTTAAACTACAAGTAATAGGTGTGGAACACTGCATTTCACTACCATCGCTTCACCGTGTCTCTCGAATACAACATGGTGGTGAACCTTGTGGCCAGTGGTTTAGAAGGATCGAATTCAGGGAAGGTCGCTCCTTCCGGCATCTCCCATGTGATGAAGTCAAGGAGAATCAATAACTAGTTGAACTGAAACTTGTAGCCCTGGTCCTGTGCTTCGCAAAATTCCTTCTCTAACTGGTTGACGAGGTAGCTCTCCTAGTTCATTTGCATCCCTTCAATGCATTTTCCTGTGAGGTCGACGAAAAATCCCATGAATTGCATTGGTCTATTATTCCTAATGAGCTTACCAGCGATCAACTGGAAATCTAGGTGCATTGTGCCATCTTGGATGGAGGCTACCTTGTAGCCCCACTTCCCCTTCTCCACATCATCGTATGTGTCTTTTATTCGCTGTGCCAGGGTGCAATCTGCAGGCTTCCCTAGGTAGAATTTCTAAGGTTCTGGTCCCTGCATGTTTAATCCAATGATCATGTGGATTAGCGTCAGATCCACAGTCACACGCCTATCTAACCATATATAACCTCCATGGTATCACAATAAGAGGATTTTAACACACGCGATAACCTCCTTAGGTCTGTCAAAGTTTGGTATCTTCATGATGTTGAGGATGGTGGACCTCATGAACTCCTTAGTCCATGGTTGGGGGACTATATTTGGCTTCTTCCCCATTTTCTTTTTCAAGTACTTATGCAATGCGAGCAGTGCATAATTCTTCCTATATCCTAGGTTAAAGTTGATGATATTGAGATCAGGGATCAGTCCTAGCTGTGGTCCAACTACGCGTATCCCCTTCGGGAGGGATGCAGTGATGAGGGTGTACTTGAAATCTCTTAGAATGATATCACACCTAACCACACCAGTCAGAGATGGGATGTAGTTGGACAATACTAATGGGATGAGCTTCACATTCACGAGGTCATCGTGGTGCTTGCTTCTCTTCTCTGTCACGTTTTGGAATGACCCAGATCGACTGGATCGTCGTGCAGTCGAGGGGTATGCTTGCAATTATCCCTTCGACGAGGCCCGAACTCCTGCAGACATAACCTTCTCATCCACAAATTTTGTTAGGATCTCTTCTACAGACTTCTCTATTATGCTATGTTTGCCCGACATACACACTCGTGGTAAAATACTTGGGTAGGTGAACAAATGGTCGAGGTAAAAAAATTGGGTGGTGAGGTCTCAATAAGTAAAGCGCGATAGCAATCAGCTCTCTGTGGGCTTGGGTAATCAAAATTTCAAAAAGTGTCCCTGGTGAGACATTTGACGGATTAAATAGACAATTGCATAATAGACTCCTCCAACAGGCATGAATGCCTCAATCCATCCATTATGGCACAGTCCCAACAATCCAATGGAAATATTTCCGGTAATAACTCTATTTCTAACTGTTCCAGAGCATCATTCTAATAGCCAGGATGTCTCCAACGGTCATATTGCTTCATCATGGAAAAGTGCCAGTCTGAGTTGTTTTGCTATTCTGGCGAGGTTCAAGTTTTGCAAGCCTGCTTTCTGCGAAGTCTTCTCTAAAACCTCGTGCAATTTTTATAGCTTTTCATTCTTCTTGCTGAGATTTCTGGCCTTCTTTCCTATCATCTAAGTCACTGGGTTCCTCTTTCCATTTTTATTCTTATCTTCTCTTAGCATAGTAACTTCGCACTGCTGAGGGTGTTTCACAAGCTTTAAGTGGAATACCTCTTCTCTTATTACTTCAGGGGTAGGTGCTCTTCTCTCCTGCATGGACAGGTTTTTCAAGCCTTCCCATGTTCTCTCAACTTCAACAACTAAGTCTCTAGCCCTTATTTGCTTTGACTTGTCCTCTTTTTCTTCTATTAAGCGTGTTATTCTCCTAGCCATGAAATCCCTTAATTCTTGATTTTTTTTTTATAGCTTCCTCTTCTTATTTCCTTCGAATCTGATCTTTCTCAATCCAAGTCCTTCCTAACAATAGTGCAAAGGGGGCGTTGTTATCAACAAACTTAACGACCTCAAATTATTCTTTAGTCGATGCTCCATGAGAAATCGTAGGTATATGAGTAACTCTTCCACATAGGGTTATGAACTTTCCTTTAAACAATCCTATTCCTCCCAATGAAGGAATCATAACAGGCTTTCCCAAAATATCCCAAGTACTTTATGGCATGATATTCACCTGTGTTTTCACATCCAATACACAGTCTATGTCGAAGTCTCCTATTCTTATTTCTATTCACTCCCTCTCTTTTAAGATATCTGGTAAACTGATGTCTCTCTGATCATTCAGGGTTTATTTCATCTGCAATAATATAGTTTTTTATTCTTTCTGGTGTTTTATCATATCATTAGTCTCTTGACCTTCCTCATGGTTTTCTTGTCTCATATTCATATTTTCAAATTTAGCAATCATTCTAGGGCAGTCGAAAACTTCATGTCCAATATCTTTACAACAAATACAAATAGGACCTCTACCAGGGCATTTCTTAGAAAGATTTCTTGGTCTTCTGCAACTATAAAAAAGAGTTAATCCTCTCTTTCTCTTAAATGATCCCCAACTTTTCATGTACTGTGCATTGGGATCATAGTGATGAACCTGCAAAAAATTCTTTCTAGGATCCTGCATCCACTTGTTAGTCCAAGAATTCTTTCTATGCATAGGAATAACATATCTTTCATTATTTCTATTAGATCTATTCATATCAAATCTTCTTTCTTCTAGTTGTGCCCTAATTTTCAGACTAGGAAAAAATCTATCAAACATACCTAGATCCATTCTTTCGAAACAAATATTTTCACTTATCTTACCTTTATCAGAGCACAAATGTTTAAGATCTTACCTCTTTTCTTCAGATCCAATTCCCTTCTTAGCAGAGAGCTTCAAAAGTCAAGTAGAATACTGCGCACCACAACAACAAATCTATGCACATATCTTTCTCTTTTCTTCAATTCCTAGCAATCACAGTTTCATGTCCTGACAATGGAACCATTTGTTGGCACAGGGGCAGACCCAGGGTTCAACACTTCAACAATGCACCAACAAAACCCTAACTACTGGTCCTTTTGGAAACACATGTGAAGCAGATGAAGTCTCACCTGAGGTAGAGGAAGGGGGGGTTGCAGAACTCAAGTGTCTACAACCTAGCTGGGACATGGATATTTGATCACAATACTTAAGAGATCACTTAGCCAATAACATTCATTAGTATTTAACCCATTTATTCACATTGCAGGTTAAAACCCTAGTTACATAATAGTGTAGTATTAATCAAGATCTAAGAATATCTAACCATTTAGCACATAGCATCAAAGAATATCTAGAATTCATTCATATCATAAACACTAAAAATTCATAGATATATCTATCATAACAATGCACTAATCAAATACAACAACAATATAACACAAAGCACATAACCCAGGATATACATGGTTCACCCTAGTGTGGGGCTACGTCCACCAACTCTTCTTATTATTTATTATCCTCTTCCAATATTCTTAAAAGCACAGAGCCACAAATCCAACTCAAAATATGATAGGAGATCGACACACACCTCACCATATCCTCCTTCCCTGAGTAGGTCCAAGCACAAAGCCTTCTTATAATCACTTGCACTTAGCTATGCAAGCCTTAACAAATTTTCTTGCACATAGCTAATATTATCACTAAGCCATCGACCTACTAGGTGTACTTCTTACATCGCCTAGATACTTATTTATACATTACAAAAGGGGCCTAAACATGGGTAAACCCATGGGATGACATTCCATACATGTTACATAAACCCTAAACCCAAAAATTCCATAAAAGGGGTTGAGATCCCGCAGTCTTCGCTTCACCTGGGCACTCCATCTTCGACCAGCCTGTTGAAGTCCCAAAAATGGTCAAACACGGCCAAGGTTCTCCAAACCTTGGTTGAGGGACAACAAATTCTGACCCTTCCAACCAGAGAGGGCTCTCTCAGGCATATAGATATTAAAAATACTAAAAAATATTTGGCAATGGACACACAAAGGTCAGATTCTGCAAAAGGGTAGTTTTTAAAAGTGGTAGGAAAAACAAGAGAAAAGGGCCATTGGGAAATGGGGTCGATTCTTGAAATCGTATGAAGATTTATAAGCTATGTATTCTTGAGGGAACAGAGGAAAAATAGGCGTGGTGTTCAACCAAACAAGTAATATGAGATGATAGTAGAAAAGAAAGGAAATACACTATAGCAAGAGGCGTCTAACAAAGGACGAATCTCTTGGTATAGTTTTAGAAGAAGAAACATAAAGGTTGGCTATCAAGAATAGAGCACCAATCACATGTGAATTCTGAACTAGAAACCAATAAACACATAACAATTATAATCAATATGAGAAGGAGCACCAACAATATGGATTCCTTCTTTGGCTTAAAGATTATCATTAGCAGCAAAAGACATTCATGAATACGAAATATAGGAAAACATATTGAACATAAACACTATGATGAATCACAGATATCTAAGAAAACCTTCTCTGCTTATATTAAAATCTGTAAGAAGTCACAAAGTCTTCCTGCTACAAGGGCAATCCCTTCTTCAACCAATGAACCATTCTTTCATCTTTTTAACAGTATATATAGATAAATTACATAGGAGACCAAAAAATTTTCATTCTTTCCAAAACTCCCAAAAATAGACATTAGTTACAGAGGGAGTAACTTATCAAAACCAAACTCCTACTTTCTAGGGAAACAGTTATAAACAGAAACCAAAATATCTAGGATCTTTACCCTGAATGCCACTTGTTTGCATCATCACAAGATTCCATGAAATATACTCAATTTAGCTTTCAATTTATTTTAGGTTCTCAATCTGTTCCTTTAACATGTCAAGCCAGCTAAGCAGTTTTTCTTCAATGTTCTTGACTATTCCAACATTATCCTCCTGCTTTCATCATTTTTTTCTTTTTCTCTCGCTAGATTGTGTGTTGCATCCATCCACATATCCATTAATGATCAAATCCTTAATAATAGGATTCAACCTGATCTCTTCGCTTGATTCTGGCTCATCAACAGATTTTGTGCAGGATTTTTTTGTTAGGATGTGCACAACATGTCTTTCTCTCCTCTTACTAGATAATTCAGTCATAATCCCTGATTTGTTGAAAACCATTGAATCTTTCACCTCAGATCCCTCTAGTTTATCAGGAAACATGACCCTATTTTCCTCAACTACGCATGAATTGGGTGAGTGTTTCGATTTATAGATATTTCATTATGGAATAAGCCGTCAATTACCCAAAACAGAGTAATTTCACATGTGTCTTGAGTAGTAGTCGCCATCAAATAATAATCATGGGCTACTGATGAAAATCCTTATAGGGATAATGACATCTCATGTTTGGCCATCGATTTCAAATGATGAGTATTAAATAAGTTATTTGGCGGTGCTTCGTTGGCATTACGTAGGCAAATGATACATAACCAAGTGTCTTGAGATGATTAGACCTGCCGTAAAGTTTCATATCTACATGTGACCCTCATATTAGACATGTTCAATGAATTTTAACATGTGATTTCACAGGTGTGATATGGTGGTTTTGATTTTACCTACTTTCCCCCCCAAAATGCATCTTTGGATGCCACGTACCTTTGCGGGGAAACAATGGTTGAAATGTCGGGCCCGCTTAGGCATTTTAACCTCTACGCTATTTCAAACTCTGAAATCTTTCCCAACTTTTGATATCAATGAATGTATATCTACGACCTTCCAATCCCTCTTTGTTTAACGCCTTCGACAAATTTAATCTCTTTGCCATTATCTAGCACTCCCCCAAATTTATTTGAACTCCAAATCAGTTTAGCACCTCACTAAACCCTGAAATCTCGATTTCATACCAGAATTTAAATGGTGATAGCAGGACCAAAATTTGGTTGAGGAATAAGGGCATGAAGGACAATGAAATTGTAGGTAAGACACTCATACATGGTGATCCAAGTGGATATTGGTGTCCACCCACCTATCCCAACTGGCTCCTCTTGACAATTGTTAGTTCAACACGTTCTTCTATAATTATTTGTAATTGTGGGTTCTACACTTTGAGGGATTTCTGAAGTCCTACATAACTTCTAAGTGGATATTGGTGACCTCCCACCTATCCAACTAGATTATTTTGAAATTTTTCATGTTAGTACATCATTTTGTAGTTCCAGGGTCATTTTGGGGCCCTAAATAGTGTTTTTTTGTCTTGCCACAGTCAAATTGTAGACTAAGTCAGATTTTGATGGAATAATGTGTAGTTATCAAAAATACCTTTCCAATGGGCTATCCTGTGCCTAAAACGAAGGTCGTATGCAAAAGTTACGACCTCGGGAAGTTGAGGTACCAACTTAACCATTGGGGCCCACATAGATTTTGGTGTTTCATATACTAGGGTTAGGTTTTTGGATGTGTAGGGTTTTGGAATTCATGAGTAATGTTAAAAAGGACTTTGGAAACTCATTGTAACCATTCTTCTCATATGGATGTGTGTAGCATCCACATCTCTTCTCAAATATAGCTACCACCATTTGAGCAAGTTGTTTCCAGTTCTGCAGTTTTACAGTTTCAGTCTGTTTTATTTATTCAATAAGTTATTTTTCATTGGATATATTTTGTTGTTATTCATATATTTATTTTATTTTATTCGGTCTTTTATTCCTTTCATTTTTCTCATAAATCCAAATCAGTGGTATCAAAGCAATTTGCTCTTCATTTATTTTTTCTTCGTGCATGTCCTTGACAAGATTTGGGTACAAGAAGTTGGGACTTGAACTAGTCAATCCTTTGCAAGATCAACCATGATGAGCCTAAAAAAACCCATGTGGGACGAGAAGAAATATGATGGAGTAGGAGATCCTTTTAAAATGTTTCTCAAGGAAGCCCTTGCACGGTAAAGGAATGAAATGATGGAAAAATTTGCACAGATCCTTTAGTGACTGCCCATAGGAGATGCATGTTCATCAACTGGCCATGCGGCCCCCTTCAAGGTACACGCAAATTTTGATATTACATTATTTGAAGGAATGATGGATGTGTATGTTGTAGATAAATGGTCGAATTTGCTCGAAGGGTATTTTTCGGTCCAAATTTTTTTTGATAGGGAAAAGATCACTTTTTCACTCCTCAATGTCATCCCCCATGTTAAGGACTGGTGGGATGCTTACTCTGATAAAAGGGCCATATAGTAATAAGAAATATGTGTAGTCTCCTCCACATGGGATTCCTTTAGGGATGCCATTAAAGAACAATACTACCATGTTGGAGGCTACGAGGATCTATACATAAAATGTACCACAATGTATTAGGAAAGGGACCAGACAATATTGGATTTAACCAATATTTTCCATACCCTGTGTACCAAATTGGGTATCAAATACTCTAAACAAAATATTGGGCTCAAATACTATGGTTTTCTGCATAGATACATTCAAATAGAAATGGAGTTTATGGACATCTCATCATTGGTTGTGGATTATAGATATGCTATGAAGATCGAGAAAACATTTAAGCAGAAGAGGAGAGATTTTGAATATGAAAACTCCTCATAGCTGAAGCAAGGCAAAGGTGGCCCCAACCCTCAGAAAAAGCGATAGAGAAAAGATGGCCACTCTCAAGACAACTAGTCCAAGCTGCAACCCAAGAAAGGTAATGAGAAGTTGAAGAAGGACATGAAAATGGTGTGAATACCATAAAATCCCTTGGCACAACACTAAAAAATCTCCCTCCAAGAAGTCACTAGTGTCCGAGTTGAAAGCTTATGAGTCAAAGGTAGATTATGACTCTGAATCAAATCTAGAAAGTGGGAAGTGGATCATCAATACCGAACCCAATTCCACTGTTGCTACCACCAAATTCCAACCAAGAAAACCAAAAGAACCAGAGTTAGGGGAACACCTCTTTCACTCACAGATGTGGGTAAAGGGGACTCCACTGCATTTCATTATCGATAGCGGAAGTCAAAAAAACTTGATTTTATAAGAGGTCGTCAAGTGGTTGGACCTACCAATAAAGCTGCACCTACAACCCTACACCATCGGCTGGCTTTGACAAGGATGAGATCTTCGCGTCAGCCAACTATGTCATATTCCCTACAACATCAAGCCCTTCAAATATGAGGTATTTCATGATATTTCTCTCCTTGAAGTTTGTGATGTTCTTTTAGGCTAGCCATATTTGTGGAAGTGACATGTTGTGTATGAGTCTAGACCCCACAGTATTTGTTTTTTTCTAGTTTGTCCGTGACCTGTAGGTCTAGCCTGTGGCTAAGAAACCACAACTCAAGGGCATCTAAGACATCAAAATCACCCCAGGATCGCACCCATCCTAAGCCACTCCAACCCTTAACATTGCTAGATTTTTTGTCCCAATAGATTTCAAACCAGTGACTTTAACATCACAGAATGCCTTAACAACACACTTTGTCATTGACTTTCCTAAACCTAGGGGATGTAGACCTCACAGTGTTATTATTACGATGGGTATAAAATTGTATAGGATACCATAGTTAGTGTCGCCTACCATTATTTCTTTAATCTCTACTAATAAATGTAGTAAGGTCATTTCACAGACCGTGAAGTTCGTCTTCTTTGTCATATGTTCTCACAATAAGTAGAAGGTCATTGCCACATCTGTGAACTTTACATAGAACCTCTCTTTATAGCAGAAGCAAGTGGACAGGATCATGGAAAAGTGCAAATACATCTTCTCCTCACCCACAGAGGTACCGACACACTCCCAAGTCAAGCATCTAATTGATCTAACCCTTGGTGCACCATTGCCTAATGGACTAGTTTATCATCGCTCACTAATGGAAAATGACAAAATCAAGTGCTAGATCCAAGAGATGCTTCAAAATGAGCACATCCAACCCAACTCCTCCCCTTGTGGAAGCCCGATTGTGTTGGTGCAGAAGAAAGACGAGACCTAGCGACTATGCATTGATTACAGAGCATTAAAAAAAATCACAATCTGGAACTAGTACTCATTTCCCCAAATTGATGACCTTCTTGACTAACTCAAGGGGGAAATTTTATTCAACACGATTGACCCAAAGTATGGATACCACTAGGTTCCCATCGAACCAACTGATCTATGGAAGATAACTTTCAAATCTAAATAAGGTTCCTTTGAATGGTTGGTCATGTTATTTGGCTTAACAAATGCACTAGAAACTTTAATGGGATTGATGTATGATGTATTGAGACCCTTCACTAACTCTTTTGTGGTGGTATATTTGGATGACATCCTCATCTTCAACATAACTTGGGACGAGCACATGCAACATATTCAACATGTTTTGGGCACTCTGTGGCAGCACAAGCTATATGTCAACTTGGAAAAATGATCCTTTAGAATGAATAAGGTCCAATACTTGGGATACATTGTTTATGAGCATGTGTTACATATGGATCCAAATAATATCCAATTCGTTCGTGACTCCCCAGCCCCAACCACACTAGCCGATCTTCAGAGCTTCTTGGGACTTGCCAACATATACGAAAGGTTTATGTTCGGATTCTCCCATATTGCATGGGTGCTTAGACAAGTAACCAAGGGCGGTGGAAAGGAAACATTCACATGGGGGCAGGAACAAAAACAAGAATTTGATGATCTGAAGCATCGCTTGTGCTCAACTCCAGTACTCTCCTTACTCAATCTGCAACAACTATTTGATATTGCGACCGATGCCTTTGACTATGTTGTAGGCGCATTTCTCACTCAGCATGGTCATCCAGTAGCATACCATAGTGATACAATATTAGATACTATCCATAAATACCCCACCTATGATAAAGAAATGTATTCCATTGTACAGGTCTATCGCCAATGGAAACATTACATTCTAGGAAAGGACACAATCATCCACACTGATCAAAAGCCTTTGTAGTACATAGAGACACAAGGGAAGTTGCAGAACAACCACCATCAAAAGTGGTCCACATACCTACAATATTTCCATATCAACATCAAGTATAAAATAGGGAGACCATTTCTTCCTAAAGGGGGAAGACTGATCCAGGTGGATATTGGTGGCCACCGACCTATTCCAATTGGCTCCTCTTGACAGTTGATAGTTCAACATGTTATTCTATAATTATTTGTAATTGTAGGTTCTACACTTTCAGGGTTGTCTGAAGCCCTACATGGCTTCGAGGTGGAGATTGGTGCTCGCCCACCTAATCCAACTGGCTTATTTTGTAATTTTTCATGTCAGTACATCTTTCTGTACTTCCAGGCCCGTTTTGGGAACCTAAACAATGTTTTTTTTTTCTTTCCATAGTCAAACTGTAGATGAAGTCAAATTTTGATGGAAGAATGTGTATTTCTGAAAAATACCTTTCCAACAGGCTATCACATGCCTAAAATGGAGGTCGTATGCAAATGTTACGACCCTAGGAAGTTTAGGTACCAACTTGCCCATGGGGGCCCACATAACATTTGGTGTTTCATCTCCTAAGGTTAGGTTTTTGGATATATATGGTTTTGGAATTCATGAGTAATGTTAAAAACGCCTTTGGAGCCTCATTGTAATCATTCTTCTTAGACATATGTGCATAGCAACCACATCTCTTCTCAGAGATAACTACCACCATTCGAGCAAGTTGTTTTCAGTTTTGCAATTTTACAGTTCCAACCTATTTTATTTATTCAATAGAAGTTATTTTTCACTAGATATCTTTTGTTCTTCTCCATATCTTTTTGTTATTGTATTCATTATTTTATTCCTTTCGTTCTTCTCATAAATATAGATCGAATTGATATTCCTTTTTGTGTGGCTTTCAGTGATATGTGTTACACCATGTGGTTACTAATGGTTAGGGAGATATGACCTTGTAAAGTTGGAAGCCCCGAAGGGTGGTCAAGAATCCCCTAGTTGGTTACAAGTCTTGGTGAAAGGGTAAAGTAGTTGTAACAAGAAACCCCTAAAATAATTAAAGAGGATACCTATCATTAGTATACAAACACCTCAATAAGTCTCATAAGTACACACACACTTACAATTGAATATCTATCTAGTGTTTGTTATGGTTTAGTATTGTGTTTTTTTGGAAAGTTTGTGACAACATTTTTCTGAGGTTACAAAGGAAGTTAGAAGGTGAAAGTCTCGGGGTTGCAACAAGCTTGACTAACCCTAGTTTCTAATGTATCCAAGAGTTTTAGGTTAGCGGGGCATGGATGTATGTGGGTTGTAGAGGAGGAAAGCATGAATATTCGTGGCTTGTAGAAGAGAAATTCACGTATATGTAAAAGTAATTTTGAAAGGTTGTGAAGGGTTCTTGGTACCAGGTTGTTTAGGACCATGGAAGAGTTACAAGTCAGTATTACAGAGTATCAGGTTAGCTACAATATTAGAGGTAAGTTTTAATAATTACATTTATGTGATTGTATCTTATGCTTGGTGATGGTATGGTACATTCTTAAGATGAATGTCTTGTTGATGTATGGTACATATTGGTGATCATATGATACATTATTGGTTGGTTGGTATCTGTTTTTGTATGGTATACTATGTTATGAGGTTTCATATTGTTGATATTCAGGAGCCTGCTTGAGGCATGTGCTTGTGAGCTTTGGTTTATGACTTGAGGCACATCATTGGATGCATGGTACATGTTGGTTGACATCTACTTGGTGATATACATTATTGTTTCATATCTTGGCATATTGGTATATCATGTATGGAATGATATGGTATATGCTTGGTACATGGAATGGTGTTTATGTACATGGTTAATGTACATGGTTGATGTACATGGTTGATGGTTTAGGAATATGGTACAAGTTATGGTGCATGGTTGATGCACAACTTGGTACATGTGTTGGTGCATGGTTGATGCACTTGTTGTGGTATAGATTGTGGTACATGGTTGATGGTACAAGTTGGTACTTATTTGAGACACATATCTTATGATGGTTGTTAGGACCCTATAATGTAACTTTTTTTTCATACTTTTTTCTATCATTACATCCTTTTCCCACTCACATTTAAGCCTACATTATCACCTTAACCTATATTTTCAAAGGTATATAAAGTTTCTTCTCTTTTCTATATGATTAATTTGTTTTACATGTAATTTTACATTACTCTCATACTTAACCATCGATCAGAAACATATAGTTGTTGAAACAGTTTGAACTGCAGATTATTGTTGTTGCTTGAAGACCCGTTGCTGAAACAGTCAACAACACACAAATCCCATTGCAAAAAAAGTCTGTGATTTGCGATGCTGGAACAACAATTCACACAGCAGTAACAAGAAGGAGCTATTACACTGGCTGCAACAGCCGTACCTTAAGCTAGCACCAACCATCGCTGCTGCTTGAGACCACGTTGCTGAAACAGTCAAACAGAATGCAAATGCCGTTGCTGAAACAGTCCGTGATTTGTGATGATCAAACAGTATACAACATTAGTAACAAGAAGATAAATAAAGAAGTTGTTACACCAGCCGCAATAGCTAAACCTCAACCCAGCACCATTCCAACTATTGTAACAACATTTTGCTACGGGAGATCAGAATATCCTATTCCAGCATAGAAGATTAGATCTGACTAAGAATAGGATTCGTATGTACACATGTAATTTTATGATCAATTGTATTAAGAGGATTCTCCTCTTTAAATAAGGGGAAATTATCATTAGATGGGGAGGATTTTTTTGGCTAGAGAGGATTTACAGAGAAGGGCGTGTTCACTTTGGATATTGTAACATGATACAATTGACAGATGAATAAAATATTATTCTGAGCATTTCTTCTTAGTTCCTTTCATTTCCAGGGAATCTTGTGAGAAGGAGAGGGCCCACCTTCTTCACAAGATTCACCCATTAGTTCTGTAGTGTGTTAGTATTATTTTTGTTCACGCCTTGTTTAAACTATGTTTTGCTGAAACTCTACTTTACTGAACTCTATTTTGTTGAAACTCTGCTTTATTGATTGTTACATTGTTTTCATACAATTCATTCCTAGGTAACTGTTAATCATTCTGATTGGTAATTCTGCTTGATGAATTTAAGAAAGTGTGATAATCATAGACAGGTGTTGAAGATTCCTACTTGGGGAATAGGGTCATGTTCTCTGTTACAAAATAGTCAGCCTTCAGTACTTGTTAATCATTTTGATTGGTAATGAATTTATGAAAGTATGATAATCAGAGAAAGGTGTTGAAGATTCATGCTTGGGGAATAGGGTCCTATTCTCTGTTACATAATAGTTATCCTTCAGTACTTGTTAATCATTTTGATTGGTAATGAGTTTATGAAAGTGTGATAGTTAGAGACAGGTGCTGAAGATTCCTTCTTTGGGGAATAGGGTCATGTTCTCTGTTATAGAATAGTTAGTCTTCCTTGTAGTATGCTGAAATATTTCTTTTCCTAGGTTGTTGTTTCTTAATGTAATCTAGGATTCTTTTGATAATTATTTTTCTTGAATCTGAAACTCTGCAATAGATAGATTGCTTTTCTGTAATTCAAAGTAGAACTTCAGTCTGTTCAAAGCAAGGTGTGATTAGTGTACTTTTACTACAACTCTAGATTGCTTTTGAGATTGAGCATGTACAGTGTGTGATTGCCATTGAAATAAACAGACTTCCCTGGGTTGACAATTTATGTAACACTTGATTGTTTAGTTAATAAGAAATTACAGTGACCAACATTTTGGTGCCATTTCCAGGGAAGGCAATTATAGATTTCAAAATCACTTATGTTCTTTCAAATATACAGATTGCATGAGAGGACGCAGAGACCCCAAAGAAACTAACCCTATAGGTGGCAGGGGCAGAGGAAGGGGAGGAAGAAAGACTTTTATTGACGAGATTATATCAAAATCTGAATCTGTTGCTCCTTAGTGACCAAGCTCTCGAAAACCAAAATCTCAACCTTCCTTTCAAGCAAAATTTGAAATGGGGAAAGAAATTTGGAGCCCTGAGACAGTTGAGAAACCAACATAAAACATTGAGGATCGAACAAGTGCAGTAGGGGAACAAACAGAAGAAACCATGGATGAGTATAATGAAGAACTGCACCATGAAGAACAGGCAGGTCCTGAAGGAGAGGTAAATGATGAAAACTATTTTTCTACCTTAGGATTTCCTATTGGTGATCTTCCTAGAGGAGTAGCTCTCATGAAGAATATTCCACTCTCAGCTTTACCTAACTTTCATGGTTTATCTTCAAAGGATCCTGATGAATTCCTTTTCGATTACATTTCCAATGCTCAAAAATTAAATCTATTTCCAACAACATTAAAAGGAAATGCATTAAGATGGTTCATGAGTCTTGGAGTTCATGTAATCACAACATGGGATTATTTGAATCAGAAATTCCTGCACAAATACCAAGACTATTGCCGAACAAGAGAAAAAAGAGAGGAACTATTCAAGATGATACAGAAAGAGGATGAAAATTTGGAGGACTTTGCGGAAAGGCTACAGTATAATCTACAAAGATCCAGTCACCCCAATGTAAGTAAAGATATTCTTAAAACAATATTACTAAAAGGAGTAAGGGATGACTATCTAGATATGCTGAATATGCTTGGAAAAGGGGACATATCTAAAGAATCATATGATGAAATTGTTAACCTATGTAAAAGATGTTCAAGAGGAGCTATAAGGAATATATCAAACAACATGGATACCACATTTTCAAGAGTTCAAAAATCAGCCAGTGGAGGAGCAACAAGAGCCTAAATAGGTAATTTACTTGAGGGTTTTAAAACTGAAATGTTAATCTCTTTTGCTTCACAAATTGATACCTTGTAGATTCAAAAGAAACAAGGCGAAGTAGAAGCAGCTCTGTCCATCTTTTGTTCCAAATGCAGAGATAAGCACCCACGAAGGGAATGCCCAATGGACAAAAATCCAATCTGCACCATTTGTGATAAGGATCATGAAACTCAATGATGCCCTTCTTTACCAGGAATCAAGGCAACATTACAACCAACTGATGAAGAAGCTAAAGCTATCTATCTATTGACATAGATAATGCAATGGAAGCCACGGGGACAAGGTATGGATCCTAATATGCCATTTACATCTTCTAATCATTGGAATAACTATCCTTCTTTTAATCAAGCAAATTACCCTCCCTTCAATCAAATGCAATACCCACCCCTCAATCAAATGAATTACCCACCCATGCAACAAAGTAACCCTCCCTTTGTAGACCCAATAATGTGGACTTCTTGGCCTCCACAACAACAACCTTACCTTAACCAATGGAATCCAAATTGGAGAGGTCAACAACCCCCGTTCCCAAATCAATTACCTCAATTTCAATCACAATTTCAGCAACCACTCTCTTTACCATTAGGTACTCCACCAAACAATCAAATGATTAGGCCCCAACTACCTGTACAACCTAACCCTAACCCCAATAATAAGGCTATGCAGTGCATTGATATTCAAAACCAGCCTATACTTTCTCTTTTCCTTGCACAATGCAATGATATTCATTTACGATCTGGGAAAATAGTAGAACTTATCATTGATGATGTTACCTCTCCTAATTCCGATAAAGAAGAAATAAAAAAGCACGATGTACCTGAAGAGGTACAATCATCCCCCAACATTGTTGCTGAAAAAACAAAACCACCATTCCCTAAGCGTTTAGCTTTGACTAAAATGCCTGAGCCACCTTCTTTCAATCTTCTAGGGGAATTACAAAATCTTTATGTCAAAATTCCACTATTACAAGCACTAAGAGATGTACCAATTTATGCCAGAACTATGCGAGACATTTGTGTTAAGAAACCCTGTAGGAAAACTAAAGATCCCCTCACAGTTCATGTCATGGGTGATTTTTCCACACTGATGTTGGGTAAAGTTCCTCCAGTTAAATATGGTGATCCCGACCATCCTACCGTCTCAGTGCAAATGGGAAAAACAATAATTCCTTGAGTTCTGGTAGACTTAGGCGCTGCTATCAATATTATGACTCTTGAAACCTCACAACTGTTACAACTGAAGAATGAAATCAGAGATACACCAACCATTCTAGAATTAGCTGACCATTATACAATCAAATCAGAAGGAGTCATTGAAGACCTAATCATCTCAGTTGAATCCTGGAATTAGCCAGCTGACTTTGTGGTATTACAACCTAAAACAAAGTTGGGGGGTCACCCTCTAATTTTGGGCAGGCCTTGGCTAGCCACAACAGATGCTTTTATCAGCTGTATATCTGGTTCAATGACAATTTCCAATGGATATGAGACTAAATAGATTACCCTCTACCCTCACGCTACACACTTGATTAATAATGGCAATTCCTTATGGGTGGACTTTGATGATCAAACTACTCAACCTATCTTGACTATCGGACAAGCCTTAAGCCTTAAAGATGCCACTGAGGATGAAGTAATTAATAATTTTATTTGTGAACCTTCCTCCGTGACTCTAGAAACTCATAACTAACTAACTGCTATTTTGGAGTCAAATACCCAGGAAAACCTTAAATCTGAAAACCCACCTCAAACATCAGCCACCATCTCTTCTAAAAGTATCCCAGTAGAAATTGAACCTGGAAAAACATTGAACATAAACCCCAACCTAACAGTTGCTGAAACACAACAATTAATGAAGTTACTTCTTGAACATAAGGAAGCATTTGCATGGGACTATACAGATATGAAAGGAATCTCTCCTGAATTATGTACTCATCATATCTATATCAAGGAATATTGTCGACCGATTTGTCAATCTCAACGACGAATGAACCCTAATTTAAGAGAAATTCTTAAGGAGGAACTTAAAAAATTGCTTAATGCAGGGTTTATATATCCTATATCGGACAACGAATGGGTTTCCCCGTTGGTAATAGTTCCTAAAAAAAATGGGAAATGGAGAGTATGTGTAGACTATAGAGCCTTAAATAAACCCACTCAAAAAGATCACTTTCCATTACCATTCATTGATCAGGTGTTAGATAGTTTGTTAGGGAAGAAATTATTCTCCTTTTTAGATGGTTTTAGTGGGTATAATCAGATCAAAATTGTACCCCAAGACCAAGATAAGACCATTTTTACAAGCCCATGGGGAACTTTTTCTTATAGAGTCCTCCCATTTAGACTATGTAATGCACCAACAACCTTTCAAAGAGAAGTTATAGGAATCTTTTCTGATATGATTAATGACTCTATGGAAATTTTTATGGATGATTTTACCCCTTATGGTGTCTCTTTTGAGGAAGCACTGCAAAACCTTGAGAAAGTACTTAAACGATGTATACAAGCCCACCTCTCCTTAAGCACGGAAAAATGTCATATGATGATGAGTGAAGGAGTAGTACTTGGACATTTTATTTCATCTCAAGGAATTCAGGTGGATCCATCCAAGATACAAGTCATTAAATACCTTCCTATTCCCAAAATCCAAACAGAGGTGATAAGTTTCCTAGGACATGCTGGATACTAGAGAAGATTTATCAATTTTTTTTCCAAAATAGCTTCTCCTCTGTTTGTGTTACTTACGAAAAATGTTGAATTCAAGTGGACTAATCTTTTCCAGGAAGCATTTAATACACTCAAACATCAATTATCTATAGCTCCTATTCTAAGAGGACCTGATTGGACACTTCCCTTTCATATATACTCCGATGCTTCAGATACTGCAATAGGAGTTGTCTTGGGAGAAGAAGAAAATCATCTCCCTTATGCTATTTACTTCATTAGCAAGAATATGACTCCTGTTGAACTTAACTATACAGTTACCAAAAAGGAATTCTTAGCAGTTATCTATGCTATTAATAAATTTCGACATTACATCACTAGATACTCTACTTTTGTCCATACTAATCACTCAGCTATCAAATATTTAATGAACAAACCTGTCACAAATGCTCGAGTCACCAGATGGTTATTATTATTACAAGAATTTGATATTACAATTGTAGATAGACCAGGAAAAGAAAATGTAGTTGTTGATTTCCTTTCTTGGTTAACACCTGATGATAATACCCCAGTAGATGATTCCTTTCCTGATGAATATCTATTTGTAGTATCTGCTCACTCACCATGGTATGCAGACATCGCTAACTACTTGGTTGCAGGGAAGTTACCACCACACCTATCCCACCGAGAGAAAAGAAGAATCATTCAACTAAGTGCTCGATATAGTTGGACAAGTGGGTGTCTTTTCCACACAGCACTTGATCAAGAAATCCAAAGAGGCATTAGAGAAGATGAGGTTTATGATTTACTAAAATCTTGTCATGATGGCCCTTGTGGAGGGAATTTTGCTGATAAGAGAATAGCACATAAAATTCTCAGGATGGGTTATTATTGGCCCTCACTTTTTAAATATGCAAAGAAATATGTTTGGGCCTGTGATAGCTGTCAAAGAATGGGTCAACCTAATCATAGAGATGAAATTCCATTAAATCCCCAGGTAGTACTCGAACCATTTGAAAGATGGGCCTTAGAATTTGTAGGACCCATTAACCCTCCATCCAATCAAAAAGTT
>ML783537.1:338242-377573 GCA_009831015.1 Picea engelmannii | reverse complement strand
GAACTATTTGAATGGTTCTTTCATCCTTCTGAAAGAACAATCAAGAAAACGATGCACCAGGTTCATTTTTCTAGGTAGCTTTACTAATAATTTTAGATATGGATTTGAGGCAAGGCTATGCAAATTTGAACTCTGAAAGGTCGCTGCTACCTGAACCTATTGGTGACTGTAATAGGGTGAAGAAAGAGGTTACCTTATCCACTTATCCGTGCTCTCTAATAGTTGTCCAATGTCCACTTGCTGTCTCGGAAATGAGCCTACTCCTAAAACTCAAAAGTAATATAAGTCTGAATCCGACCAACAGAGACCTATGGTGTTTTGAATGTTTTTTTCTTTTAAAGTGCATGAAAACAACATTTTTATGACCATATCTTTCGATGTTAGGTTTCAAATTTTTAATTATAAATGTTAAAAAACTAAGGCCTGAAATCTATCCCCTTCCAACGATGACTAGAATCCAAAATTTTGTTTTTTGAGCAGTAACAGGACCTTTTTGGGGCACTTTCTGTAAATTAATTCATAAATCTTTCTCAGAAAACAAATTGGAATATGCCAACACCATATCAGTGTGTCACGATGGTGTTGCCCGAGACTCGAATATTGTCATAAACCTATAGCTATGCAGAGAGCCAATATGCAGGTCAGAGGTTCATATCACACTTATGTAGGTTTATTTTGAAGTATTTCTAGCACTTTTTGTCTATTATACTTTTCTGAATGAGTCATTCAATTAAATATTAACATATTGAGCTTGTCCTTAGTCAACTTGTATAATATGAGTGTCTTCACATTTCATCTTCAAACTACAGCCTTTAAAATGCTATTGAGAGTTTATGGGAAAATTTCCATTCTGGAACATTCTCCTACAAAGGTGAAGAGATAAGATGAGATAAGATAAGATAATTTTATTAATGTCTAGAGATGACCACAAAAGTAGGTCAATTGACTATCAAAAGTTGTTTAATTGACTATCAAGAGAGAAATCAGCACTGGAGTCTAGTATCTTCTGGAAGGAAGATGATAAGATAAGTTTATTAATGTCTAACAAATGACCAAAAATAGGTCAACAGCACTGTTCAATACACAAGTGGTGATAATGTCACATGTTATACACAATTTGACTCCTGTTTGTAGCTGATTATTGTGTTTCAACTTTCAGCAAGAATTGCAGAGGCAACGCTCTACTTAGATTTTATGATTAAAATGGATTTTTTTGTTTTTGTGCTGGCAAAAACAAATAGCATTCACAATCCTAATATTCTTAGCACTACTAAGATTTAGTTGATGTATGCCTCTTGCACCAAGGAATTACATATTCTAAGATATTGTTATTTTGTGTTCTTTTCATGCAGAATATGTGTGGTTTAAGTTCTCCAAGTCATATAGATCAAAAGACAACTTATTTTTTGAATTTGTACCTCAAGTAGGAACTGATAGCAGAAGGGTCCCTCAGTTTAGCATGAGGCCTATGAATAGACGACATCCCTTTCAATCGGCATGCAATTCTTTTTGGTTTTCTCATTTTTCTCCAATTTTAGAGATAGAGGGTTTATATGACTCCCAGGCAAGATCTTATGGAACTGCAGCTGTGAAAATACAGAGAAACCCTTCCTTTTCTAAGATAGAAGTTAGAGATATTCTTCATTTTCAAAATATACTTGGAGAGAAAAAAGTCATTCAAGATAAAGATGAATTGGCTGCAACAAATCTTGATTGGATGGGGAAATATGGGGGTTCAAGCGAACTCGTACTTCATCCTAGGAACATTGAAGAAGTACACACTTTCAACTTTCTATTGCTTATGTCTTCTTTATTACATATTATCACTATCAGTGCCAGGGATATTCCTGATAAGATCTGTGATCTTTTAATTCATCATTTCTTTGAATTGTCTTTCCATGAAATTTCTGTTGAATATGTTAGATGCTGCATATTTTCTAACATTATTTTCATGTATAATTAGTTTCTGACCTTATTATATGGTGAATAATTCATTGGACTTTGCTTTTGAATTATCACAAGTTCAATGCAGGTTTTACGTATTAAAAATAAGTTTAACTCTATGGTTGGAATACTGAAGAAGCATACTTGCACATGACATAATATTAAAACACTTGAGCTTGATTTATTTAATCATGGTAACATAGATTCTGTATGAAGGACCATCAAAAATCTCATGTTAGTATGAATTTATGAAGTTAAAAGGCTAAAAGCACTCAAGGAAATCCATGCATATGAAAATTTGTGGAGGAGTTTATGTCATTGTAGCTCTTCTCATAACTATGGGTTGCAGATTAGGTGGGAGGTGAGGGGAGTTCTAGTACCAATCTGAGTGACTGCATTGGTTAATGTCATGATATCCTGATGGTTGCAGATCTTTCCATCTAGATCTTTGCATACAATAGTGCATGCATGCATAATCAATAAATCATAGATAATCCACAAAAAAAACAAAATTCTGGGTGTTTATAACTGTAGATGAGAGAAAGCGCCAAAAAGAAAGATGAATAATAATCATTGATAGGTTAAAACTTAAGACTGAGCTTCCTGAAAACTTACAAGAAATCACTATTACACATGTTGAATGAGTTGCTCCTCTATTGCATGAAACTCCTAACCTACCCACTTACTAGTACTAGAAATTTGGAAATACCTTGGAAGCTTATCGGAAATGTCCAAGTGCCCATGAGGTGTGTGGGACTTGTTATCCCCCATTCGTAGGGATAACTAAGGAGATGATGTCATGAGGCCCACAGGTTGCATATTGTTAGATTTTTAGCTTGGGAGGTACTCCGCATGTTTTGTCTTGTATGCGGATGTTACCTTATATTTACACTACCAGACACTTAACTTTGTAATGAGTTTTTATAAAGTTGTTTTAAGTGGTTATTTTATTGAAGTGACTTTTTAATAAAGTGTACCTTCTAATTTTAAAGTGACTTTATTTTCATAAAACACTTATGTAATAAAGTGAAATCACTTTAATATTTCAAGTGATTCATTTTGGAGGGAATGGATCATGACCCTTGATCTTGAAAAAGACAAGATCTAATCTTGGCCTTTGGATTTAGGGTTGGGGAAGGTGAAGAGACACTTTGGAGGGAAAATGTCATTTTCAAATTTATAAAAGAATGCATTGGGTAGTGTGCAAGACACATTGAGAAGACGAGTAAGAGAGATTTTCTAAGTAAGCTTGAGAGAGGAAAGTGAGCAGCTTGGAGAGAACATTTCCCAAGGAGGAGGGCAGAAATCCCAAGGAGGAGGGCAGAAATCCCAAGGCAATTTTTTTTGTGTGTGTTGTTCCATTTTCTGTGCTAGGCCGTACTGTATGGATCTGTACAGTTCGTACAACAGGAAGTTTGGGCATGATTTTCGAGGCATCCTTTGGCATGAAAACCAAGGCGTTTTCTGGAGATCTTCTTGCTGTTGTTGGGCCATATTGTGTAGGCCGTACAACACTCTTGTGGGCACATTTTTCGAGGCAAAGATTTGGAGGAGGCCATACAACTATACGAACTTGGGCACGTTTTCCAAGGCATAATTTTTGGGACTGTTTTTTTTGTGGCTGTGAGGTATTTTCCTTAGCTGGAAATGTGTATTTTCTTTTGTACTATACTTTCCTGAAAGATGAATAATATATCTCTCTCTCTTTCATTGGGTTTCCCCACATTAGGGTTTTCTGTGGCATTTGCCTAAATTTCTAAGTTTTATGGGTTGTTGTCCACTGTGTTTATTTCCACTGCTATTTTTCTTAGCAATGTGTATTTTTGCTTATGGTAATTTCTGAATGTGGGTTTAAGGCATTTATGAAGTTCATGCAAGACAATTATCTCTAGGTTGCTAAGTGTTTGACATAAATTTTAGTTTGTTGATTTTTGTCATTAAAAATCTACATGGTATCAGAGTTGTCTCTGAGTGACAGTGGGTAGTGTGATTTTTGGGCAAAAGGGTGTGATTGTTTTCCTTGAGTTGTGACAGGGAATATGGCTGCAAGAATTAGATATGAGGATTGGTTGGATGGAATTTCCAACTATTTACAGTGGAAGGTTCGATTGTCCGCTGTTCTTAAGGAGAACAAGATTTATAACTATGTCAACTCTGTTGTGGCAGCTCCCGCAACAGATCTTGTTGCTTTGGAATGAGATAAGGTGCAGTCCTGAAAATAGGTCAACCCGGTGCCCAAACAAGTGGAATGGGATAAGTGAGCAGGAAGCAAGATGAAAAAGTGATGTTGTGAAGGGAGCGGACAATGGATTTTCAGAATTCCCCCAAGTGGAAAACCAAAAACTACAAACACAGGCTTACTAGGGCATCCTGTCAATTCCCCTAGACATGGTCAAGTGGGAAAGCATAAGATCCAAGTAGTCGTTAGAAATAAAAGGAATCAAATGCACATATTCAATGGTTTTGGTGATCAAAGTGACACATACCATGATACCTGGACTAATTACCTCATGGAGCAAGAACCATCTCTGACACATGACCAAGATGATGGTAATGGATGTTTTTGTTGCAGACAAGATAAAGATGCTAAAAGAAAGAAAAGGTGGGCCCTCCAGGGCCATGCTAAAGTCAATCTTTCTCTCGGTACTCCATGTCTAGGACCTGTGGGCCTCGAGACATGATCTCCTAGTTATCCCTAAAAGTGGGGGATAACAGGCTCCAAGATAGAAGATATAATATGCTACAAAATGCTCCAAAAGAAGACTACAATAAGCCTCCAAAGGCTGAATATACCATGAATATCAATACAAGAAAGATCTGGGCACTATGAAGTGTCAACCCCCAAGCTAGAAGATGCCACGCCCTGCTGAAACCTTGAAGACCCTCAATAATTCAGCCCTACTGTTTAGGGTTTAGGGTTTAGGGTTTAGAGTCTTGTCTAATGAGGTTTAGGATCACTGTCTGTCTGAGTGAGATCTACCATTTCCCTTGCAGTTGAAACCTGGAAACTCCTACCTGAAATAGATTCATTGACATTGTTTGCACTTAATTTTGAATTTAGTAGAGAAAGATTTTCATCAATAAAATCATACTTTTTATAATTTCTCTCAGAATCCAACAAATTCACAGTGGAAATATATGTGACAGTATTATTTCCCAAGTTTGTTGGAAGCATCCAGTCTGACGGAAAAACTGAGCCATCTCTTTATTGGGGATTTTCAGAATCGACAGGATACATAGTTCCCAACTCATCAAGACCTGACACACTTTCCAACTCCTGAAAAATATCTGATGATGAACTTGGGGTAGTTCCACGTAGTTGTTCTAATTGTAAGTTGTCACATGAATTTGGATTCAGGCTCTCTGGTAGGAAGATATCTAGAAATTTAGATAGAAGAATCTGATCAGTCCCTTGGATGCCTTCAGTTCACAATCTATCAGAAAATGAGAATTATCAACCACATAAACGTGAAAAGGAAACATGTTTGATTACAAAAGCCAGTAACATGGGATTTCAATTTGTCATGTCTATAACTTTCTATCTCACTGATTATCATGACCAATAGCTATTACAAACTCAAATGGCAACAGACATACAAGTCCCTCGTACCATGCTCTTTGTCGGAATAGGGATCATAATGGAGATTGAAGTTGGATGAGTCCAAACCCATTGGAGGCGTGCCAATGTTTAGCTATTGTTCCTCGATACTCTCCTCATGTGGAGCTTTTACTTGGATCTGAAAACAACATTCATATAGTTAAGAGTCAAGACTTAAGCTTATACAACTCCAAATAGAGGCGAAAGATGTCTTTAGTACCTTCAAAATTTAAATGACAGCAAAGCGATGCACAACTATATCATCTACAAAATGAAGTTGGAGTTTAAATGTGATTGGAAAATTAACATCAAGAGTAAATTTAATTCTTAAAAGGCAACTATAAGAGTTCATATCATAGGAACCAAAACAGTGAAAATGAAAAGAAAATTTGTATTTTCCCATTTTCCTCGTTTCTGTTTCAACTGCAATTCTGTTTAAAGTTGGATAGGTCATGATAGTTTCTTTGGCCACAAACTCCAAAATGAAATGGATTCAAATTAAAGTTCAATCAATGTTTAAACATGTCTAGAGCTGATTCGTATTCATCCTGTCCTTTTCCTCCCACATGGCACTAGGGTTGATTGAGCTTGTAGTTCTCTTGACTTAAACTACAGCTTGAAAACAAGTAGCCAAGATGCATGCACACATGGGTGAACCTATTCCACACTCGGGTGTGAGCTGACTCAACCTGCATCCCCTGAGGGGACTTTGGATGTAGCCCCTGTTACAGGACCGTCCCCAGTTTTGTTAGAAGGGTGTCAATCCCATAAAAACTCTTAAGTGGGGCAACAACCCATATGTTGAGGGGGGCATCAACCCAACAATGTTTTATCCCCTGTCCTAGACAAATTTTTAATATTTTTTCCCTCTCTTCGCCGGGAGTTAATATGTAGTGTACAAACCCATGACAACAGTTACGGGGCGTATCCACCCAGTTTTTCGAAAAAGGGGAGAAAACAATGCATGCATTTGTTATGATTGGGCATCTAACCAGCTTTTTTATATGCATATAAAACCAGCCATGATAACTGGGGCAATTCTTCCCATGTTGACGGGAGAAATTGATCGTCCATCAACTGGAAGAGTGGATCCGGTCTAGGGTTGTCTAAATAACCCAAGCCGTTCGGTATGAACCACCCTGACGGGTTTAGCAGCTCCGTTAGCCGATCTAAGTCCTAAGAAAACAAAAGAAAACTACTCTAAATTAACTAATCTAAATGACAAAAATACAACTAAAATAAACTAATAAACAAATCTAAACTACTAATATATACAATTTAATACCTAAACTATACAACTATAATTCTATAAAACTAAATGCTTAATTACCAACAGAATCAGCTTTAATTACAAATGTACAATTATTTACAAATTACAGATTTAAACTAAAACCTGCAAAACTCATTTGTAATCTGTCCTAAGACAGTGAAACTATTATTTTTGGATTTTTATAATTTTATGAAAAAGAAATAGAATAAAACTAACTAAACTAAGAAACTAAAATAATAACCTTATCTATAAATCTAAAATAATAAATATATATAACTAAACTACTTATATGACACTAATAAACTAACTATTAAACACTAAATAACAAATTGACCTGAAGTAATGCTTCAGGTTTGTCCTGTGTATGATGGTTGATTCAGCTGTTCGGAGGGAGTAAACCCGCACCAGATTATCCACTAGCTTCTCGTAAACAAGAAGTGGATGTGCTTTTCTTATATTAATAACAGGACAAACAAGACATAAAAATATCAACAATCTTATGATTTATAAATCATCACAATAAGATAAATCTGTATGCAACAATTTATAATAAACAATTCAATTGATGAAAAAAGGTAAATTTGTATTTATTAAATCGAATTAAAGTGATTGTTGTATTTTCAAATAGGAGATATCAGATATAGACAACTTGTAAATCAAATCATATCAACATGCAATGAATTATGATAGCTAAACTAGTCTATAATTAATTGCAAACTGATATGCAAAACCTGAAACAAAAGTTTGATATTTTGAAAGCGAAAGTCGTTACAAGACACCAACTTTCATCTCAGTCTGAATCATAAATCTATATTCTAGTTCTCTCCACAGTGATGATGATTGTTATTACAAAAAATAACAAGTATTTAAAGACCTCCCACAGGGTAAAACATCCCTGTGGGAATTATCAAAACAATTTACACAAATCTGGGAAAATATCCCAAGTTTCTGACTCAAGCTAACAACCTAAGACAAAACCAAATCCCAAATATCTCCTAAAGTGGCATAGCATTCCCAATAGCTCATGGTAAATTCGTATGCACCTGAAAGAGGACAAAAATAGACAAGATTAGAGGATATTTTGTAGATAAAATTGATAAAAACTAATTTCTAAGACTAGCTACAAAATCTTGCGATTCTGTAGCTGGTCTAAATCAAACACAGAATCGTTTTTAAAACCAATTCAAATCCTAAAGAATTATATTCAAACTATTAAACAAATATCTAATTGCTATTTGAAAACAAAGGAATCATTTAAATCAAAATTGTTATGCTAATTTGAGAGTAGACAATATAATGATCAATCGAATGATTACAGAGATAGAAGTACTCTGTTCCATTTGTGATCACAAATTCGGGTAAACATAATCGTTTTGGATAACTCAACAGCAATGAAATCGTTTTCATAACCAATTGAAATCGACACCAACAGTTTATGTTGCTTCAACTATCAACAAAATCATTTTCGAATCCAAACGAAATCAACAGGATCGTTTTCAAATTGATATAGATATATTACACATAAACAAATGATCATGCTAATCGTGGCACACAGTAATCACTTGCAGATCCAATCAAACAGGAATGAATTGAAACGGTTTAAGGCTGATAGAATCGTTATGAATTAACACTGTTTCCATGATTTTAGCAAATAGATCTTCAGCATGGTCGAATGTAACCAGAACCCAAACAGAAATATCGATTCCATACAAAATAGAGTCATTCCTGGCTAAAGTCAACAGTGCTATTAGATTACATCGTATTTATCATCCCAGTCACTAACAATGACGCATAACACATATAGGATCATACCAATTAAAGTCCACGAAATCGTTCCAAAATCAAACCATAAGAACTAAATCAGAGCCGAGAGAATCCAACCACAATGAAATCATACCAAATCAAAACATAGACATGCTCTGATTTTAACACAAAAATATCTTATACAGATCAGATGCAATCAGAATCTAAACGAAAACAAACCTCATTGATCACATTAATTCAAACCACACCAAGTCAAAATGAATCCATCGCTTCTACTAAGCTGGGCACGACGAAATCACATACCCAAATCATAACCATATTTGACTTTAGTAAAATTAATCTACTGTACAGGATCCACAACATAACCGTTTTTGATAATCAAACCATGAAAAAATCATTTCGAATAATAAACAGAGCTAATTGAAACCCAAATATGAATTCATTATATTAATCCAAGCAATTCATAAAATGAAATTGATATTGAAATTCATACCTAGATAATCAGAAAACAACTTGGTCATGAAAATTTGGAATTGACGAAGGCTGTTGCCGATTCGACATTCCTGAAAACAATCGAACCAACGGTTTTCTGCTTCTTGTCATTAGCTTGAAGTTTGTCCCTTTCTCTCGACAACACTGTAACTTGGTTCTCTAAAGATTCAATCTTCGATTGCAATAAGGGGACATCGTTGAAATAACGCTCTATCCACACATTGCATTGGATGCATGATGTTTGCTCGGGCTTCGAAATTGCAGGCGAGGGTTTATTTAAATCGCCAAGGGTTTCATTATGTAACTTGATTCCTGGGTAGTTAGGATTGTTTTTGAGGAAAGGGGGTAGATTAGAGACATAGTCGTAGGGTTGTTTGCAACATAGACCATGGGAATAAGGGTACTCACTAGATAGGAAGAACTTGACATCAAAGTCCGAGTCCTCGCTCAGAACTATGGGCTTTTGATCAACATTTGGCTTAGGTTTATTCCGGGCAAGTCTCGATATCAATCGAGCATTCTTATTACCTTTGCTATCGACAGTAGGATTACCTTTGACCTTTTTACTCACAGGCTTCTTGACAGCCTCAACCTTGTCTGTTATGATGTCGGGTAGGTCGATGTCAGGGCAGACCGAGGGTTTGGGAGAGGGTAGAAGGGCATGAAATGGCACGGGTGGCCCGACCTTAGTCTCACTAACCATGTCTTTATCAATTTGGACAGACTCTGAACCAACAAAGCCATTTCTAGATAGAAAAGCTTGCCAATTATCACCATGAAGGTTTAAATGGTGAATGACGATGAGTCTAATTAAGCCATGGTGAAATAAGCTGCTATCATCCTTTTCACGTTCGAACCTCTTAGCCATTTTGTAAAGGCTAAACAGGAAGTAAAATGGCATGTTCAATGGATAGCCCATGAAATTCATTAAAAATCGAAGGTGATAAAGAAAAACCAATCCATACCGACCTTCACAAGTCACAAATTGTTTAACCATTATCAAAAGATAATGCCACCTATGTTTAAGTGTGGAAATAGGCATACATTTGTCACAGGATGTAACCTTTCATGATACGAATAGCAAAGGCCATGGAACCTCGTTGACTTTGGAGTTTTTAAACCATCGCTGGCCTGTGGCTGCTAGTCCTGTGGCAAAGCTTATGAATTCTTCATTGAGTTCAAGCTGAATGTCACCTACTTTAGCCCTACACCCATCAAAGGTAAGGGCGAATTGTTGTGAAACCGTGAGGTTAAAGCCCTTGAACCTCTGTATAAACGTGAGCCAACCATTGTTTTCTAAATCCTTATGGGCGTTATCAAACAGTAACAAAGCTTGACTACCGTTTGGCTCTATTCGCACCACCAGTGTCATAGACAGGAACACACGGTGAGTGAGGTGAATGAGCCAGGGTTTGAACATAGTATGCGCAGGGGCAGAATGCTCATAGGCTTACCTGAAAACACCAAGGGTGACCTGGGATAGGGGGAAAACATTAATGACATATCGTGCGAAGGTGGTGGAGCTATTTTAGTCCATGCAGAATAGTCATTACCCGTAGTACAACCGCCGATGCTTTTAGATATGCATATCACAATGCATATGTGTCAAAAACTAAGCCATTTCAATCAACCAATGGATATATGGTATGTGGACCAACATTTGCACGAGCAAGAGTCATAGTTTCAAAACCATAGCAATAAATTGAAACCAATACCAAGGGTTTTATTATATGACAAAAATGAAACCAATGTGCCAAGTGAGTCGATCAAAGAACATATAAATCCAATGCATCACAAATTCAATCACTTATAAAACGAAATTATATAATCAATCGAAGAACATGTAAATCCAATCATCAATGCATTACAAACTCGATTAAAAGAATGTCATCACAATCTTGTTAAACGAAGTCATATTAACAAATAAGAATGCCAAAATAATAAGGATCATGGAGTCTTGTCAATCGTATAACGATAAGTAAATTGGAAATGCAATGGGTCTATAGACAAGAGCGATCATGACAGTTCAGTGACGATTTTAATGCGACTTTGAAAACCAAGTTTTCATGCTTGTAGTCGTGAAAACACGACCAAACGTAAGTGTGCAGATAGCGCAAAAATAATAGTGTCGTTTTATTGAAGGATTGCGACAAAAATCAAGGTTTCCGAAACACTGGTGTAGGCAGCTTATAAGGATAGTATGAAAATGTGAATTGGCTGCCAACAGCCCCCCATAACAGTTAATATGGGTTTGTACACTACATACTCAAAATAACGACCCACATAAAATTTGAGAGGATTACAAGACCATGAACCTACTTTTGCAATTGCAACACTAGGGTAAAATAATGGTCAATGCAAGAATAATTTTTTGCAATCAAGTTCCAAAAGAAAATCTGCAATAATGGTTGTTTGAAACAAAATTTAATGCCATCCTTGCATCAGTGAGGCCCTGCCATTTTAAATTCAGGGTTATTGGTCGTTTAAGGGAATTTTAAAACCCACTGCCAAAAACAAAATCCGTGGATGATAAATATGATGTCTGCGATACCATTCGATGTTCCTATATATCACATAAAACCCTAAGTATGTCCTATTTTGCAAAAAAGAAAACAAAGAATGACATAAACATAACATAACGAAATTTAAGCTTTCAAGGGTCAAGGCTTACATGAACTTTGAGCTTACAGGCGAAGCTGGGGGCTTTGCCAGGATTTGAAAGAATTCATTGACGTCCATGTCGTCGTCCATCATAGGTCCTGCATCGCCCATATCAACGAGAAATTTCGTAAATATGCACTGCCTGCACCTAAATCAGTCCCCTCCCACCAAAATTGGCCACACATTTCATTCAACTTGTTAAATAATCGGACCCTATGTATATGAACGGAATCCTAAAAATGGAATTTAAACACGTGATCGAGGTATTTTGAAGGGAAAACTGATCTTACAAACCGTCTATCCTCCGCCTATCTTTGGAAAATAGAAAGAAGAAAACGGTGATGGAGGAGCAATTGCCATCCAATTCTAATCACTTTTTGTTTTTGTTTTGGCATTTACTTTTTGGAAAACGTGGAAAGAGAGACAATAATGTGGCAAGAGAGACGTCAACGTGGCAATAGCGACGTTATCGGGCAATATGGAAAAAAAATGAAAATTTCCTCTATTTTTCGACAGTATGATCAATTTTGTCCATAACGCCGCAAATAGAACGTCGAAATTTTTACAATATGTACTAGTGAGAATTAGTCACAGATGGAGGACCTCCTTTCACTTCTCACGGTTTTAAAGCCACCCTTCAAAAATATCATATTCATCATAGAATGACTACACCATACCACCCCCAAGCCAATGGACAGGTGGAAAGCACAAATAAAGTAATAGAAGCCATTCTCACAAAAACAGTGAAGGAAAACAGAAAGGATTGGTCTCACAAGCTCCCTGAAGCATTATGGGCTTACAGAACTACCTGGAGAAAGTTTTCTTTCCTATGAATTAGTTTATGGAAAAAGTGTTTTCTTTCTTGTGGAATTTGAAATCAAAACCTTAAGGATTGCTTTAGCTGTTAACCTTGATTTGACTGATGCATAGACAACCAGATTGCAACAGCTTAATGAATTGGATGAAAAAAGACTAGATGCCATTCATCAGACAACTATGATTCAACAACAAATATCAAAATGGCATGAAAAAACCATCAAGCATAAGCAATTCCAAAAAGGTAACTGGGCTTTATTGTATGATTCTCGGTTTAAAGAATTTCAAGGGAAAATACATACAAGATGGCTTGGACCTTACGAAGTGGACACTATTTTCCCCAATGGAACAATAAGGCTCCTCACAATTGATGACTCTAAAACACCATTATTAGTGAATGGTCATCGACTCCGTCTGTACCAACACCCCATTTCCAAAGAAGATTTTAAAGCCACATGTGTAGCAGACTCACATTATCTCTTTTTAGAGGAGCCTCCTACCCCTCATTGCAATTAATTTTTTTGAATTTAATTCCTTTAGTATTAGATTAAATTTATTTTACTAATAATCCCTGTCAAGGAATGACATGTTACAATTGATTCTTTTGCAGATTCTCGATCAAAGAAAAGGCCTACCAAGAAAGGACGATCTTACTTCAAGAAGATCCAAGATTCATTTTGTGAAGCACTGCTCCCTCTTTCTTTAATCCACTCTTCAGCAACATTTTCCTCATTTTGTCCATTTTCTCCATTGCCGAAACACCACTGTTCAACAATATTTCGCCCTTTTTCCCATTGCTGAAACATCACTTTCCAACAACATTTTCCTCATTTTTCCCATATTTCCCATTGCTGAAACACCACTATTCAACAATATTTCACCCTTTTTCCCATTGCTGAAACACCACTGTTCAACAATATTTCATTTTTTTTCCCATTGCTGAAACACCACTTCTCAACAATATTTCCCCACTGCTAAAACACCATTTCTTCAGCAGTATTTTCCATTGTTAAAACATCACTCTTCAACAAACATTTTTCTATTCTTTTCATGTTGCTGAAACACCACTTTCTCAACATTCCCTGTCAATGAAAACATCTGCTTCAACTCTTTCACTCTCAATTCTCCTATTTTCATACTACATTTTGTCCTTTCACGACCCTCTCTCATAATTAAACAAACCCTTGATACAAGTTCTCTAATAAATCCAAAGTCTCTCCCATGGTTACTGTAGAGCTATTATGGACAGGCACTATACTTTTTTTTGAAGTACGAATCAAAGGTAAAGATGAGGTATGTAAGCTTTATATGTAAATACAATTGAACTATGGCTAATGAGAAGATCCCGACTCATTATTATCATTCACTTAAAGTCATTATTTTATCCGTACTTGGGGGGGGGGGATATCGAAATCTTATGCCATCATTTCACATGAACCGACTACCGTCATTCCTTTTTACCCATCATTTCGTTTGTTTTCACCATCATTTGCATGCCTTCACCTGCAAAACTTACTTTGCTCAGAAGTGGTTACTTGACTCTCTAACTGTGCATTTTACTGAGCTATTAGCTATGGGAGGCCCTGTTATAAAATACGAACCCGCCACGACAGTCCTATTAGAATTGTATCCAGAAGTCTATCAAATTTTTCTGCAGGCGGGCTGGCTGGGTTATTTTCAGAGGCTCCAGGGATTTGATCAACAACAGGTTCTTCAATTTTCTCGAAATCTTCAAGAAGATCATTCCATTGTTCAAGGGGTTTGGATTCCAGTCACAGAGGATGATATAGCACAGGTTTTGGGTCTTCCTGTCACTGGTATTCGCTGGTTCAGCCACAAACACATTATCCTTAATGCCCAATAGGATTTTCTCTTGCCAAGAGAATAACATGAGCTTAAAGGCTAGGGTGTTCGACTTAGCTCATTGTCGCCTCCTTGGCCGAAAGTTACAAATTTTGTCAAGCACTACCTCACCTGTGAAGGCCGATACCAGGTAGTCTACCAGTACGATTTTGTCTTGTTATCTCATTTACGACATGCTATATTGGTGAATATTCCCTACTATCTGCTCAGATGTCTTAGAAATATGTCACATTATTGTAAAAAGGCTAAAAATCCTGCCCTTTCCCTCACCCATCACCGTCTCGCTCAACTAATCATCCAAAAGGGTTTTTCCCAACAAAACCCTCCCCTAAACAACCCACCCATAGACCCTCAGGAAGATGTTGAACATCCTGAAAATCCTCAGGAATAACAGCCACAAACCTTCTAGATCGTCTGGAAATACCTATTAATCCGCCTACAAACCCAATTGATCCAATTAACCCTCCTACCATACCAAGCCCGCCCCACAACTTACCAGAATCATCTACTCCTACTGTTCATATCCTTAGCGATGATTCTGAACCAGATAAACCTGATAACCCTCCCTGCCCCATCACTGAGGAAAAACCCACACGCAAAAGAAAGAAGTGAATTCCTCCTTTTCCCTCCTTTTTACAAAGAAAACGAATGAGGACCTCAACAAGAGTAGCCACTACTGCCACTGCCCTAAACCCCCAACCCATCTTGCTAAAAGCCCGTACACCTCCACTCTCCCAAATTCTGGAATTTTTACCTATTCCACCCATGGGCACTGAAACACAAGAACTAGAGGCCCAAGGTACTACAACATCATTCTCTTTAAATCAAGTAGCTGAAACATAAGAACCAACTACTCATCCAGTAGCTGAAGCACAAGAACCATCTACTCATTCAGTAGCTGAAACATAAGAACCAACTATAGATGTTACACAAGAACCAACTACAGTTGAAACACAAGAACCAGCTGATGATGTTGTTCCCGAAATACATGAATCAGATGCCCAAGGTGCCACAACACTACTTTCTCTACATCAATAAGCTGAAACACAATAATCAATTGCTGATCCTGTAGCTGCTCCACAAGAACCAACTATTGCAACTGTGACTGTTACACAAGAACTAGTCACCCCTCTTAATACACCCATGAAATATCAACAACCAGAACCAACAATGGCCTCTGTCTTACAAGAAAATGAGTTCCTAAGGTCTGAATTGGAAGCCTACAAGCAAGAGCTAGTAATGGTAAAGGAAGACTACAACAAAGAACTTAAATTGTATACCCTAGCTCGCATAGCGATCATGACAGAGGAAAACACAAAAGAGAATCAGTGTAGAGAGTATATGTGCAGTCAATGTGGGGACATTTATTATCAACCAAGCTACAAAGTAACTCAAATTCCAATGCCTGGAGCTTCCCCTGCACCTACGAATTTTGCAGTCAAAGAAGAAAACCTTGTTGTTACATAAGAACCAGTAGGACCTTCCAAAATTCAAAATGAACCCTGGCCTACAACAATTGCTACATCTGAAGCCTCTATTTTTATTAGTAAAGTTGTATAAACACTTCCTATTGATGAATCTACCCCTCCTAGCAAGATCAACACCCATACTCTTGTGGAACGAGCCACTCAGACCCTACCTTAGCCTATCACTTGCGATGTTGCAACACAAACTCAACCATGGGATGAGAAATCAATAATGGACAAACGAAAAAAAGAGCATGTTGTTACATAGGACAAAAGCCTGTAGGAGCACAAAATACTTTGGCTAAACCACATCTATTCAAACTGGGAAGCTTTGGAGCAAACACGCCAAGAATCCTGTGCCCATAAGAAGCAAAATGAAGAGCTAAAAGGAAAATTGCTCCTGATGTTTGACTTGGCACAAAAATTGTTGGTTGCTAGGAAACCATCCTCCAATTACTCTCTTTTCCTCATAGAACGACTTACATTTTTTCAGATTAAATCAATCAAAGAAGGCGGACCCCACGTAGTGTTAAATCCAACAGATTTTGTTAGAACTTTTGCATAAGCCTCTACTATTGATCAACACCTCCTATGTGAGGTATATCTTCATAATGAGGCCATCCCTGAGAACTGACAGCTTAACCTTAACCCTCTTGTCGATGATATCCAGATTCGGGCACTCACCTCCTTCCTTAACAATCAGATTACATGGCAGAATGACTTCCTAGCTGCCAAGCATAACAAAGATAACCGCATCCCATGGATACTGCCAGAACCACAGAACGCTGCCACCTTTGTTGCAGAGTATTATCAATTTTTGAAGAAACCAAGGATGATTCAATATATTCAGCAACTACAGACAACAATACTTCAAGATTGTCAACAGTTTATTAAATCCACATAGATCGCTGCCCTACAAGAAAATAACATGTTTTGGCAACAATCTTCTGAGAAAAGGCAGGAGCACAATCCCTTTAGTCCTACCAATCTTGAGATAGCAATCTCCTGGGTACCTAGCTACATTAAATGTGTTCAGCAATGTGCTGAAAATTGGATAGGTTATCAGTTCCATTTTCCTATTCTGTGGATGCCAGCAGAGAAATATCAAGTTCATCATAAGTTTCCCAAGAAGGTTGAAACAACAACTTGGCAAAGGATACAATGCGTTCAAGGATTCAGAGCTCCAACAGACAACACTTTCCACAGCTACTGCTTAAGTAATTTGCACGCTCAGAGTCGGTATCCAGATTCTGATTCAGATTGAAGTTGCCTGAGAACATGCAACCTTTTTAGTTGGGGGGGATGTTAGGACCCTATAATTACCTTTTTGTTCATACTTTTTGCTATCATTACATCATTTTGCCACTCACATTTAAGCCTACATTATCACCTTAACCTATCTTTCCAAAGGTATATAACGTTTCTTCTCTTTGCTATATGTTTAATTTGTTTTACATGTAATTTTACATTACTCTCATACTTAGCCATCGATCAGAAACATATAGTTGCTGAAACAGTTTGAACTGTAGATTATTGTTGCTGCTTGAAGACCCATTGCTGAAATAGTCAACAACACGGAAATCCCGTTGTTGAAATAGTGAAACATAACGCAAATCTTGTTGCTGAAACAGCTCGTGATTTGTGATGTTGAAACAGTATACAACAACAGTAACAAGAAGATAAATAAAGAAGTTGTTACACCGGCCGCAACAGCTACACCTCAACCCAACACCATTCCAACTATTGTAACAACATTTTGCTACGGGAGATCAGAATATCCTATTCCAGCATAGAAGATTAGATCTGACTAAGAATAGGATTCGTATGTACACATGTAATTTTATGATCAATTGTATTAAGAGGATTCTCCTCTTTAAATAAGGGGAAATCATCATTAGACGGGGAGGATTGTTTTGGCTAGAGAGGAATTACAGAGAAGGGCATGTTCACTTTGTATATTGTAACATGATACAATTGACAGATGAATAAAAGATTATTTTGAGCATTTCTTCTTAGTTCCTTTCATTTCCGGGGAATCTTGTGAGAAGGAAAGGGCCCACCTTCTTCACAAGATTCACCCATTAGTTCTATAGTGTGTTAGTATTATTTTTGTTCACGCCTTGTTTAAACTATGTTTTGTTGAAACTCTACTTTACTGAACTTTGTTTGTTTTCATACAATTCATTCCTAGGTAACTGTTAATCATTTTGATTGGTTATTCTGCTTGATGAATTTATGAAAGTGTGATAATCAGAGATAGGTATTGAAGATTCCTGCTTGGGGAATAGGGTCCTATTCTCTGTTACAGAATAGTCAGCCTTCAGTACTTGTTAATCATTTTGATTGATAATGAATTTATGGAAGTATGATAATCAGAGACAGGTGTTGAAGATTCCTGCTTGGGGAATAAGGTCCCATTCTCTGTTACATAATAGTTATCCTTCAGTACTTTTTAATCATTTTGATTGGTAATGAGTTTATGAAAGTGTGATAGTCAGAGACAGGTGCTGAATATTCCTGCTTTGGGGAATAGGGTCCTGTTCTCTGTTACAGAATAGTTAGTCTTCCTTGCAGTATGTTGAAATATTTCTTTTCCTAGGTTGTTGTTTCTTAATGTAATCCATGATTCTTTTGATAATTATTTTTCTTGAATCTCAAACTCTGCAATAGATAGATTTCTTTTCTGTAATTAAAAGTAGAACTTCAGTCTGTTCAAAGCAAGGTGTGATTAGTGTACTTTTACTACAACTCTAGATTGATTTTGAGATTGAGCATATATAGTGTGTGATTGCCTTTGAAATAAACAGACTTCCCTGGGTTGACAATTTATGTAACACTTGATTGTTTAGTTAACAAGCAATTACAGTGACCAACAATGGTATGTAGTGATATTGGTATATGATTGGTAGAGGAAACTGTTGGTGATGTTGGACATCTAATTCATAGGTGTCCTTGGTGTATGATCCATGTGAGAAGATCTGGTTGAGTATCGGTGATAGTGAAAAGTTGGACAAGATGACAGTGACAGGTTGATGTGAAAGGTTGGATACAATGACAGGTTGACAGGTTACAGGTTGTTGATAGTGGCAGTGATAGTGAAAGTGGAAGTGATTATGGTAGTGATAGTTGGTATACACTTATACTTCAAGGTGACAAGATGGGAAAGCAAAGGGGGTTGTAGCATCATTCTGGTTGGAGCTGGATAATCAAGGAGTTGAATCTTCCTTCAGGTTGGAGCCTGAGAACTAGGTGGTTGTAGCCACCTTCTGGTTGGATCCAGAGAACCTAATGGGTTGTAGCCTCCTTATGGTTGGATATAGAGAATTGAGGGAGTTGTATATTCCTTTAGGTTGGATCCTAAGAATAGGGGGTTGTAGCCTCCTTCTAGTTGCAACTAGAGAATTGGGAAGTTGGTGCTTCCTACGAATGAATTCTTGATATATATAAGAAATAATTCTGTGGTTTTCTCCCATTTGGGTTTCCATGTAAATACTGGTGTATTGTTTTCTTTGATGTAATTATTATTATGATATATATATTGGATGCATTCATAGATGATACATTGATGATATAATGCCGAACATTGTTGTTAAAGTGAAAGAATATATATTGTTGTTAAAATTGGTATATAGTGCTCATATTGATTCACCCCCCCTCTCAATATTCTAACAATTGGTATTAGAGTTGGTTCCTTCAAGGAAAAAATTTAACCATTGGAAGGTAGATCATAGAGTACAGTGTGAATGGAGAAACATGTTAGCATGTTTTATACGCAATGTATTCTTGTCATTGATGGCAAGTAAAAAAACGACGATGGCTTAAGTACAGGATGAATGTGCCAGGCGGGCACTAGAAGTATTTTGGGAAGACGCAGCAGAGCAAGCTCGATAAGATAAGAAGAGATAGTGCAGAGTATGTGTGTTGTCATTGATGGTAAAGATCACAACCGATAGTGTAGGGATAATGGCATGGCAATGGAAAGTTCAACAAGTCATTGTTGGATCCCATTCAGAAGCGTAAACTCTAGGAGTCAAGGAAGCAACTCACGGTAGAAAATTGTGAAATGTGAAACCGCAACTTAATCTCCATTTCGGAGTTTCAGATACTGGGAGTTGGAGGTGTCTAGGACACTCATGAAAAGAATGAAAAAATTGTGAAATGAGAAACCACGACTTAATCTGAGTCGTTGATCAAAGGGAGATCGTGGACCATTGATCTAACTCCATTTTGAAGTTTCGGATACCAGGAGTTGGAGGTGTCAAGAACACTCACAACAAGAATGACAAAATCACGAAATGTGAAACCATGACTTAATATGAGTCATTGATCAAAGGGATATTATGGACCATTGATCTGACTCCAGTTCGGAGTTTCAGATACCGAGAGTTGGAGGAGTCAAGGAAGCAACTCACGGTAGGAACTCGCGATATGCGAAATCACAAAAAGATCTGGACCATCAAACCATCAAGATTGTGGACCATTGATTTGACTCGATTTCAGAATTTCGGCCATCGCAACATGAAGATTCGAGACTCTTCATCATAGGAGTCCCGAAGTTGTGAAATGAGAAACGTCGAAAATTTTAGGGTTCGTGACTTGGAGTGTCGAAACACTTCAACACAGAGATGCTGAAATGCCAAAAATTTCAGGGTTCATGACTTGGAGTGTTGAAACACTTCAACACAGAAATGTCGAAACACCGAAATGAAAAACGATGAAAATTTTGGGGTTCATGACTTAGAGTGTCGAAACACTTCAACACAAAAATGCCCAAATGCCAAAATGCGAAACGCCGAAAATTTTGGGGTTCGTGACTTGGAGTGTCAAAACACTTCACCACAGAAATCCCAAAATGCTAAAATGCAAAACATTGAAATACCTTTTAGTGTAGGCTGCGGTCACTGTCAGTGGTCATGTGAGAGGCAGGATCTAGCACCAAGCTAAGTTCCTTTTCGACGATTGTAACATGAAGAGTCGAGACTCTTCACCACAGGAATGCCGAAATGCCGAAATGCCAAAATGTCAAAATGCGAAATGCATGTTCATAATTGGCCCCTATTCATAACCTATGGTCACATCAACGAAGGCTCAAGGGAGGAGCTAGCACGAAGCTAATCTCCATTTCAGAGATCGCGACTTGGAGAGTCAAGATGCCTCACAATAGGAATTATCGAAATGCAAATCGTGAAAGTGCCTTCTGAACAGGCATGTGGTCACCACTTGAGGCCACATGTGAAAGTAAAGTTGAAAGGTGCCAAAGGGATAAGGCTCAAGAGGTTCACAGTGTAACTACTAGAAACCACTGATTTGTTTTACACAAAAAAAACAAAGAGGTCTCAGTGTGATTGCTAGAGGAGATGAAGAGTCTCAAGGCATCTGCCAGTGGAATGAAGATTGTTCATAGAGGTGATTGACAGATGGAAGAGAATTGAAGCCTATAACTACAATAGAGAGGATGAGCTCAACTATGATAGAAAACACGAAGAGTCTCGACTACTAGACAGGCTAAGGAATCTCAACATAACACCCAGTGATGATGAACGCATGGGTATAACCACCAGAAAAGATGAGGAATTGCCATGATGATCAGGAAGAGGACTCGACATGAGGAGAACATTCAGAATAGAGAGAGTCTGTTGATGCTCGAGGGAGTGAAGCAGTGGCAATGTGGAGTGGCAGTGAATATCCTGAAGTGGAGAACAATGGCGGGGTGTAGAGCATGCAAAAGAACTACACATATAGTATGCACAAGGTGCACAGAGACTATAAGAATGCAGAATAAAGAAGAGATGAGTGTTGTTGTTGAGAGTGATTTAGGTGTGTAGAAGGAGACAGTGTGCAACAACTGAAATACACAGAAGAGGAATGGTGCATTGAATGGACATGGAACATAGAGCATAAAAGGCAGAAAAACAGAAAGCGCAAGGCATGTGTGTAGGAAGATAGTGAGGCAGACAGAGAAGGGCAATGTAGTAGAATAGTGATGAGACTGATAAGCCATTGATGAACATTATATCACTGTAATAAGTTTCAGTAGAAAAGATTGATATTTCAGGGTGGTAGGGAGGTTCTAGGGAGGACTGTTGTCCTCAGAGGTTCAAGTGGGTGCTTGAACACAGGGATTTGTATCTTCCATATGGTTGTAGCCAAAGAAACCAGGGTAGCAGGGTGGTGCAAGGGAGAACATTGGTTCTCTGATATACAGGTCGATTCCTATGTAACTGGAAGTTGATGCTTCCATCCAGTTGGTGCTGGAACTCTTAGGAAGTTGGTGCTTCCATCCAGTTGGTGTTCGAACTCTTAGGAAGTTGGTGCTTCCATCCATCTATTGCTGGAACTCTTAGGGAGTTGGTGCTTCCTTCTAGTGGGTGCTAGAGAAACTAGGGAGTTGGTACTTCCTTCTAGTGGGTGCTAGAGAAACCAGGGAGTGGGTGCTTCCTTCTAGTGGGTGCTAGAGAAATCAGGGAGTCGGTGCTTCCTTCTTGTGGGTGCTAGAGAATCCAAAGAGTTTGTGCTCTCAGCAAGTAGCAGCTTGCAAAACAGAGGTTGTAGTCTCATTATGAGTTGGTGCTCATAAGTATGATAATGTACAGAATGTAAAGATTACTTATCATATAAAGAAGAAGAGGTTTTTACCCTTTATGGGTTTCCTCAGGAAATATCTATCTCTGTGTATATCATATGTGTGAATGATGTTGAATGTTCTATTGCTTACTTCCTTTCATTATTGTGATTGTCATTGAGTGCTCTGTAAAGAGTTTAAAATAAGCATAATTGTTTAAGCATGGTAACAACTGATTCACCCCCCCCTCTCAGTTGTCCAACAATTGGTATTAGAGCCGGCCCCTTTTATCTAAGGGTAGATCCTAGAGCTTAAACATGTCAATCCATGAAGTAAATTCAACCAATAAGGCCCCTCTGTTCAATGGAACAAACTTCGCCTTCTGGAAGGTTGGAATGATAACATACCTAATGGCCTTAGGTGTTGATGTTTGGGATGTAGTAGAGACTGGATACATAAATCCTGTTGTGCTAGCTTCCAAGAATGATAAGTTAGAATTTATCTTTAATGCTAAGGGAATGTATGCTATCTTGAATGGACTTGTAGAAGCCGAGTTTGTAAAGGTACATCTTCAAACTGCCAAAGAAATGTGGGACAAACTCATTAGCAATTATGAAGGTAATGAGAAGGTAAAATATGCCAAGCTTAAAACCTACAGAGTACAGTTTGAAAAGCTACAGATGAAAGAAGATGAAACCATTAGGAAGTATTTTCTGAGAGTTGAAGAACTAGTAAATGCAATGAAGTCACTTGGTGAAAAAATTGAGGAACCCTCTTTAGTTCAGAAAATTTTGAGATCTCTGCCAGATAGGTTCAACCCAAAGTCTCAGCTATAGAAGAACTTAATGATATAAAGGCTTTAGATTTTGATCAACTTCTAGGAATTTTGGCTACATATGAAATGAGGATAGTTACAGATAAACCCACCTCTAGAGAAGCATCATTTAAAGCAGATAAGAATGAAGATTCTGAGCCTGATGAAATTGAAGAAAAATTCGTGAGAAGACTAAAGAAAGGATTAGGCAAGTACCAAGGTAATATTCCCTTCAAATGTTTCAATTGTGGTAAGATAGGTCATTTTGAAAATAAATGTCCACACAAGAAACATGATCAGAACTCTGAAGGTGAAAAGAAGTTCAAAGCTAAGAGATTTGGAAAAAAGAAAAGTTTATGTGTAAACAATGTTAACTCTTCAGAAGACACAGAGAGTGACTCCTCGTGTGAAGTTAAGGATAATGTCTTCATGCTTATGGCCCAAGATGATTATGATAATAAAATCACAGGAAGTGAGGTTAATGAAGAAGAAGTTGTGGTTGATATGGAAGGAGAATTGGTTAGTGCACTGGAAGAGATTGACAGACTCAGAATTAAGAACAAAAAGCAAAAACAATTGTTGATACAGTTCGAGAAGGATAGTAAACAACCTGATGAAGACTTTGCCCTGCTAAAAGTGGAATTAGAAGAGGCAAAGAAAATTGAGGACATTCTAAAACAACAGTTATCAGAAAAGAAGGAAATATGTAAATCTCTGGAAGAAGAAGTAGTGAAAAATAGGAAAGAGTTGGAGAAGTTTCAAGCCTTGTATCATTAGAATCTATCAAGTGTCAAATCCTTAGAAGGACTAGCCACCATTCTGAATCAGCAAAGGAATCCAAAGTTGAAAACAGGGTTCGGTTATGAAGAGGGATCAAGTAGTGGTCATCCAAGCAACAAAGACTTCATCAAGTTTTTCAAATCTACAATCAATGATGACAACAAACTTGCAGAAACAAAGGAAGATAATCAACCGCCTAGGAGGAGTAAAGAAAAAGGTGCTAGAACTGAATCTGTAGAACAAGGAAATAATACACTCATTGCTCAAGGAAATCATCAGCATGGAATAAATTGATTTTCTCAAAGAAGACAACCATTTTCCAGGTACAAAGAATTTTTCTATAGATATTGATTCTACTGTTCTAACTTTGGTCACAAAGTTGTAAATTGTTCCTTAAGACTTAGACATGAGCAATTAAGATTTCCAAGGAATAAATATCTGCCACAACAAAGAATGATACAACCAAGAAACAAATCATCACAGATTGCAAATTTCCAAATTAAGTCTAGAGACATGCAACTGAGGAGGTCAAGAAATAATAAACAGTCAATGAGTAGACAACGCTGCAACAATAACTTTTACCTATTGAATAATGATATTGAATGCTATAATTGTCACAACTTTGTCCACAAAGATGAAAAATGCCATCTGAAGAATTACAAAGCAGAACCAAGAATAAAATTATTAGATAGAAAGGCCAGCACATGGAAAAGGAAAGATAGTGAAAAAGGTGGTGTAGCACTTTCAACTCAAAAACAAAAGGCCTCTGGGAATATAGATAGTGGATGTTCCAAGCACGTGACTGGAGACAAGGATAAGCTTCTGTCAATAAGTAAAAGCAAAATAGAAAATGTGATCCTTGAAAATGATGAACCAGGTAAAATCAAGGATAGAGGGATGGTGAGTTTGAGTAATGTCAAAGGATATGCCCAGTACATTCTGCTTGTGGATGGTCTGAAACATAATTTGCTCAGTACAAGTCAAAAGTGTGACAGAGGCAGTGAAGAGGTGGTCATGTCCAAAGAGTGTAAGGTAAATATAAACTCAGGACAAGTGGTGAATAAAGGCATAAGGAAAATTAATGATGTTGATATTGAATCCTCCCTTGCAAGTAAAGAAGAAGACACATATACAATAAAAGAATGTTCAGCTAACATCTATCCCATGGAAGAAGTAGAAGAAGAATCGTGTCATAAGATGGAAGATGAAGTTCTGAAGGTTGAGAAGTCAAACACCCAAAGCAAGTTCTTAAACAACTCCATGACCTTGGATAAGCTCTTGGATAGTCAAATATCACCAAATGACAAATCTGGTATTGGATACAACAAGGAAGAAGTTAGTACTCCTAAGAAACCTGATACAGGTCCTTCCTCTGTGAAAAAGAAAAGCAGGTATGAGAGTGGTTGTATCAGTTTTTTCTTGTGATTGAATATGGTCATAAAAACCTTGGATTGTATGCATCATGGAAGAAAAATGAAATTGAAGTAATAGAGATCGATGAGAATCAATGGGGATATCCAAGGGTTATTTAAAAAGTACAAGATACAATTACGCTGTGTTTTAGTAGGACAACAACATCTTCAACAACAACATTTTGTTTTACAAAATGATATACATGACATCCTGTAGAGATAACAAGAGGAAATACCTTGTCAAGGAAAGCTAACATTTTAGGAACAAAGAGGGTAAATAGTCAGAAGAAGAGAGAACAATGACATGGGGAATCATCTAGTTATGACAAGAAAAGGTTGATGAAGGAGTCCCAGTAAGATATGTGAGAAATATTGAGTATTCTACAGAGGATACAGCGGAAGCTGAAGATGAACAGGTCCAAGAATCAAAAGGAGAAGACTCTAGTTTAGATACAAATATTCTGCAGGCCTCAAATAAGAGAGTCCATCCTATCAGGGGGAGTTTGTGTTGGTTTAATATCTGATACCTCATAAAAATACTACAACAGCTCAGGGGGAGCGTGTTTTCTTTGACATTGATGTCAAAGGGGGAGAAAAGAGTCTGGGTGCCTTTGTTGCCATCAATGCCAAAGGGGGATATTGTTGGCATGTTTTATAGGCAGCGTATTCTTGTCATTGATGGCAAGTACAACAACGACAATGGCTTAAGTACAGGATGAATGTGCCAGGTGGGCACCAGAAGTATTTTGGGAAGACGCGATAGAGCAAGCTCGATAAGATTAGAAGAGATAGTGCAGAGTATGTGTGTTTGTCATTGATGACAAAGATCATGACCAACAACGTAGGGATAATGGCATGGAAATGACAAGTTCAACAAGTGATCATTGCATCCCATTTAGAAGCGTAAACTCCAAGAGTCAAGGAAGCAACTCACGATAGAAAATCGTGAAATGTGAAACCACGACTTAATCTCCATTTTGGAGTTTTGGATACCAGGAGTTGGAGGTGTCTAGGACACTCATGACAAGAATGTCGAAATTGCGAAATGTGAAACCATGACTTAATCTGAGTCATTGATCAAAGGGAGATTGTGGACCGTTGATCTGACTCCATTTCGGAGTTTCAGATACCGGGAGTTGGAGGTGTCAAGAACACTCACGACAAGAATGACGAAATCGTGAAATGTGAAACCATGAATTAATCTGAGTTGTTGATCAAAGGGAGATTGTGGACCATTGATCTGACTCCATTTCGGAGTTTCAGATATCGGGAGTTGGAGGAGTCAAGGAAGCAACTCACGACAGGAACTCGCGATATGCGAAATCATGAAAAGATCTGGACCATCAAACCATCAAGATTGTGGACCATTGATCTGACTCGATTTTGGAGTTTCAGCGATCGCAACATGAAGAGTCGAGACTCTTCATCATAGGAGTCTCGAAGTTGCGAAATGAAAAATGCCAAAAATTTTGGGGTTCGTGACTTGGAGTGTCGAAACACTTCAACACAGAAATGACGAAACATCGAAATGAGAAATGCTGAAATTTTTTGGGTTCGTGACTTGGAGTGTCAAAACACTTCAACACAGAAATGTTGAAACGTCGATATGTGAAACGCCGAAAATTTCAGGGTTCGTGACTTAGAGTGTCGAAACACTTCACCACAGAAATGTTGAAACATCGAAATGTGAAATGTTGAAATACCTTTTGGTGTAGGTTACAGTCACCATCAGTGGTCATGTGAGAGGGAGGAGCTAGCACCAAGCTAAGCTCCTTTTCGATGATTGTAACATGAAGAGTCGAGACTCTTCACCACAGGAATGCCGAAATGCCAAAATGTTGAAATGCCGAAATGTGAAATGCATGTTCATAATTGGCCCCTGGTCATAACCTATGGTCACATCGATGAAGGCTCAAGGGAGGAGCTAACACAAAGCTAATCTCCATTTCAGAGATCGCGAATTGGAGAGTCGAGATGCCTCACAATAGGAATTGTCGAAATGTGAATCACGAAAGTGCCTTATGAACAAGCGTGTGGTCACCGCCTGAGGCCACATGTGAAAGGAAAGGTGAAAGGTGCCAAAGGCATAAGGCTCAAGAGGTTCATAGTGTAACTGCCAAAATCCACTGATTGTTTCTACACATAAAAATCAAAGAGGCCACAGTGTGATTTCCAGAGGAGCTGAAGAGTCTCAAGGCATCTGCCAGTGGAATGAAGACTGTTCATAGAGGTGATTGACAGATGGAAGAGCATTGAAGCTTGTAACTGCAACAGAGAGGATGAGCTCGAATATGATAGATAAGACGAAGTGTCTCGACTACTAGACAGGCTAAGGAATCTAAGCATAACACCCAGTGATGGTGAACGCATGGGTATAACCAAAGCTGAGGAATTTCCATGATGATCAGGAAGAGGACTCAACACAAGGAGAACATGCAAAATAGAGAGAGTGTGTTGATGCTCGAGGGAGTGAAGAAGTGGCAATGTGGAGTGGGAGTGAATATCTCGATGTGGAGAACAATGGTGGGGTGTAGAGAATGCAAAAGCATTGCGCATATAGTATGCACAAGGTGCACAGAGACTACAAGAATGCAGAACAAAGAAGAGATGAGTGTTGTTGTTGAGAGTGTTTCAGGCATGTAGAAGGAGGCAGTGTGCAACAACTTAAATACACAGAAGAGGAATGGTGCATTGAATGGACATGGCACATATAGCATAAAAGGTATAAGAATAGAAAATGAAAGGCATGTGTGCAGGAAGATAGTAAGGCAGACAGAGCAGGGCAGTGTAGCAGAACAATGATGAGATTGGTAAGCCATTGATGAACATTATATCACTGTAATAAGTTTCAGTAGAAAAGATTGATATTTCAGGGTGGTAGGGAGGTGCTAGGGAAGATTGTTGTCCTCATAGGTTCAAGTGAGTGCTTGAACATAGGGAGTTGTAGCTTCCATCTGGTTGCAGCCAGAGAAACTAGGGTGGCAGGGTGGTGCAAGGGATAACATTGGTTCTATGATATATAGGTCGATGCCTGTGTAACTGGAAGTTGGTGCTTCCATCCAGTTGGTACTGGAACTCTTAGGAAGTTGGTGTTGGAACTCTTAGGGAGTTGGTGCTTCCTTCTAGTGGGTGCTAGAGAAACCAGGGAGTTGGTGCTTCCTTCTAGTGGGTGCTAGAGAAACCAGGGAGTCGGTGCTTCCTTCTGGTGGGTGCTAGAGAATCCAGAGAGTTGGTGCTCTCAGCAAGTAGCAGCTTGAAAAATAGAGGTTGTAGCCTCATTATGAGTTGGTTCTCATAAGTATGATAATGTACAGAATGTAAAGATTACTTATCATATAAAGAAGAAGAGGTTTTTACCCTTTATGGGTTTCCTCAGGAAATATCTATCTCTGTGTATATCATATGTGTGAATGATGCTGAATGTTCTATTGCTTACTTCCCTGCATTATTGTGATTGTCATTGAGTGATCTGTAAAGATTTTAAAATAACCATAATTGTTTAAGGATGGTAACAACTGATTCACCCCCCCCCCCTCTCAGTTGTCCAACACAACATTGTTCAATGGTCATAAGAGTTTGAAGTATGGATTGTGGAGTTGTAGGATGAAGGTATTTTTACAAGAACATGGGTATGATATTTGACACTTAGTTGTTATAGGGTACACTGCTACAAAGAAACCTGCAAATACTACACCCAAGCAGGAATTTAAAAAGAACAAAAAAACAGAAATGGATTTTATCGTGGAAGAATTGCTCGATTCAATAAAGGACAAAGTGAGAAAATGTTCATCAACTAAAGAAATATAGGATAAGCTACATAATATATATTCTTCTCCCATCATATATTCAAAGCTTGATAAAGAATATATAGGTACAGAACAAGAGATAATATTCTCATCGTGTTAGACAGATTCAAATGAAGAAGAGTTCATAATAAAAAATAGCGAGTTGTTTTGATTTAATTGTGAAGAGCAAGTACATCTTGAAATTTAATGTCATTATTTGAAGAATGAAAGGGATGATATAGAAAATACCAATGAAATAGAAGACAATCCTAATATTGAAAAGGAAAAGAATCATGAAGCATAATTCAGTCAATAAGAAAGAGAACTTGAAGATTAAATAATCACATTGAATATCCAAGTTGAAGAAACAAAGTGAATAGAAGAAGTCATGAGGTTTCAAATGATGAAGATGTAGATTTTGACCTTGAAAAATATTTACTGCAAATAGATTTTCAATGAAATAATAGAAAATATACAATGGAAAATACACACATTACAAAGATATTTTTCCCCTGGAAACCCAAACCGAGAAAACCAACATATTCTATATTCATTCATAGTGATACATTGTTTAGAATAAAATATACATATAGTATCCAGTGACATCCAAAACCCTAACCTAATGACCTGGATTAGTCAAAAACCCTAATTCCTTGATCGAAAATAGAAAACCATCGGCAAAAACAATGTGCAGAAAAAATGCCAAACAATGGACACGAAAAACGAGATAAAAATGCGACAAATTTCCTGAGAAAAGAAAAATTCTCAGGGGAATTACCCCCAAACCCCTGCACAAGGAGGGATATCCCCCCCCCTGCAACCCCCCTTCAGACCCCCCTACATGCCTGATGCAATTTAGCAGACACTACTACTAGTTGTGCAAAGAATATAACAGATACCCAACATTCTCCCACTTTTTATTTTCTTTTCATACAAGGGGTTACAGGGTTACATAGTCAACAATCCAGGGAAGCAATCCCCATGGATCCTCTACACCAAGAGAACTTCTAAGTGCTCACAATTTTTTTTAATGAATCAACAACATTCTTCAAAGTGTCCACCTTCATCAACAACACCTTCTTTTCTTCAACCATGTCTCTCAAAAAGTGATATTGAATATAAATATGCTTTGTCTTTGAATGATAAGTCAGGTTCTTTGCGAAAAAAAGTGTACTCTGATTGTCACAATCTATCCTTACATATTGTTGTACCAACCCAATACCTAAAGACAATATTTTTAACCATACTTCTTCCTTTCTTGCACGAGTGGCTACTATGTATTCAACTTCTGTAGTTGAAAGTGCCACTACATCCTTTCTTTTTCTTATCCAACTGATTTCTCCTCCAAATTGGTTAAACACATACCCCTTGTAGATATCCTATGATCCAGATATACAGCTAAGTCTGAATCCATAAATCCATGTATGTCCAACACTTTTTCCAATCCTGGTCTTCCTTGGTAGCACAATTCATAGCTAGTAGTGGCATGCAAATACCTGAAAGACCTTTTGACTATTGTCCAATGATCCTTCCCTGGTTTTGACATATACCTGCTCAAAACTCCCACTGCATGTGCAATTTTTGGTCTAGTACAAACCATTTCATACATCAAACCACCAACTACACTCACATATGTAACACAAGACATGTCCTCCTCCTCTTCCTATGCCTTGGGACAGTGATCCACATATAACTTTACACCAAAAGGAATAGGGAACTTGACCGATTTAAATTCCTGCATATTAAACCTTAGCAACATTTTTTCGACATATTTTCTTTGATTTAACCAAAGTTTACTCTTTTTCCGATCTCTTTTAATTTCCATGCCCAAAATGAAATTTGAAGCACCGATATCCTTCATGTCAAATTGAGAGGACAACCGAGTTTTCACATCCTGGATAATCTCCTTGTTGTTTCTATCAACAACATGTCATCCACATACAAGACCAAATAAATCAAATGATCACTAATTAATTTAAAATACACACAATTATCCTCTTTGATTCTTGTGAAGCCAAGTTGCACCATATAAGTATCAATTTTTTTATACCACATCCTTGGTGATTATTTTAAACCATACAGGGACCTTTTTATCTTACATATTGACTCCTTCTTTCCCTTCACAACAAATTCTTCTGGCTACTTCATATACGTTTATTCTTCCAGATGCCCATGTAGGCATGTTTTCTTCACATTCATATTTTCTACTTCAAAATCAAATGCAACAACAATAGAGAACAAAAATATTATAGAAGTTAACTTGGAAATAAGAGAAAAAATCTCACCAAAATCAATTCCCTCAACCTGGGAATAACCCTTTGCTACTAACCGATCTTTGTATTTCTCCACTTTTCCTTCTGCATTCAACTTCTTTTTCAATACCCATTTGCTACCAATGGGATTTATTCCAGTCGGAAACTCCACTAGATCCCAAGCCTCATTCTTATCCAAGGTTTCCATTTATTCATCCATGGCCTTTTTCCATGACCAAGTACCTGCACACATGAAAACCAAATACCCGACGTAAACAATATCTGAAGAGAAATGAACATACAATCATTTATTTGATAATTTTGAACATGAGAAGGCATACTTGAGTGTGTCATGGGAAGATGCTCCTCCGGGGAAAAGGGAAAATGATAACATGATGGAAATGTCTATGTAAGAGGCTAAAGAGGGTTCAGAAAATGAATCTTATGGGATCCTGTACCAAAAAATGAAAGTGGGAAAAAGGGCTTAGATATGGACGGTGGGTCCATAATGCCATCCCAGTTTTACTGACACTATGGACAATCGAGCGGTAAGTTGGTGGGATTTGGGGGTAAATCCTTGGATAAGTCATCCAAGAACCATGGAGGAATAGGGAGTGCCTTTGGTTCAGGATAAATGATATGAATAATCTCAAGTGGTGAGGTAAGGTCAACTCTCGATTCTGTAGGGGGCGCAGGGGTTTGAATCAGGGTCATTTGGCATTGTCTGTATTCAATGATCATAGGACATTGGTATGTAAAATGACATAGGATTCAAATAGAGAGAAAGGACATCTCATACGTTTATTGACTGAAGTCATGACATAATGGATGTCAGTGATTTTTAGTAGGGATGAGGTAGCTGGATTGGGTTCGTTCTGGAAGCTTTGGCATACTACGGCTAATGTCTTCTAGAAGCGCGACAGTGATGGGAAATGGTGTGTATAATGGCCATATTCTGAACATATAGCACAAGTGAATTTGGTTTGCATCCCTTTGCTACTTGAGTAAGGGGTGGTAGCGGTAGTACTTGTGATGGTGGCGAGCGTTGATGGTGTTTGATTGAGTGGAATCAGGTTCCGTAACTTGGGTAGAGATGGGTAGTTGTTGGTTTGGTGACCATCTTTTTTACATAGCATGGAAGGAGGTTGGACGCGTGGGGGAAGTGGAGTTGTGGGCTCCTTATTCTTTTGCCTGCCCCTAGCTATGGTAGGGAGGGTAGTGAGTGGGGGTGTAGAGGGTATGGTGGGAGTGAGTATGGGAATTGTCATTGGGATTCCTTCCATTTGGGGGGGAAGGGATGACTGAGGGACCATCTCTGGTGGATGTAAATACCAAACTGGAATTGCTAACACCATATTAGGGAGAGTAACCGTTGCGGCTACTTGGAAAGCTTGTATGCCAGGTGGAGGGTAGAAGAAGGGGATTTGAGTAATGGCTTGGGGAACTGTCTCCCAAACTGGGATATGGCCTTGGGGAGAGGTGAAATCGTGGATTGGTGGAGTCGATGAGTTCACAAGAGGCTCATGCGGGGGGAGCTATGCGACTAGTGGGATGTCAGATATGATAGAAGCCTCCCAAGGAGGAAGGGTATCCTCTATCTCAGTTCCGTTGGATGATACGAAGCATACTTGATTGGAAGGATGAAGGAGCGGTGGTGCACCATGGTAAGTTCCTAACAATGATGGGTCTTTGAAAATTCTGGGACCCATTTCAATGAGTGGGTATGCGTCATGACTCATGTGGATGAGAGGGAAAATGTTATCGATGTTGGAATAAGGGTTAGGCTCGTAATGTGAGACTTGGTCAATGGTAATGATCTTCCCATTATGGGGGAACATCATCATTCGAAATACGGAAGAGACAACTGCCTTCATAAAGTACATGTAGCTATGACCGAACAAGATATTATAATCGAGTGTGGCATCGATAACTTCAATGTTGATGACAATGGTCTTGCCCTCGAGTTCTATGGGGACATTTTGGAAGATCCCTTCAGGAGATCATGGTCATCCTTCATAAGATCTTAAGGTAATGGCAGATGGAATGAGTTCGGGGGAACCAAGTTTCTACCATACAAATTTGGACATAATGCATGTGGATGCACCTTCATCGATGATGCACCAATGAACTGTGATGTTCCAAATTTTTACTGGGATTTGAAAAGCGATTAGAATGGGAAGGCGAGGTTCTTTGCTGTCGAGATAAAATGTGATGAGTTGAGTATCCATGGGGTCAACTGCCCCCAAGGTGGAAAGTAATGATTTCCGTTGAGTGGGACAAGTTTGAAGGAATTCTAAGACTAACATGGCAGTCGGGGATTGTGCTTACAAGTGGAGTCGCCAATCTGTTGCGCCTCTTTCACCACCAAGATGAGAAAAATAGAGGTGCTTACAAGCTTAGTTGGGTTCGCTAAGAAGGAAAACTGTAAGGAAAAGGGTTAGAGAAAGAAATATAAAAGAACAACTAAGAATTAAACTAAGGAATAAAATAACAACTAAACTAGTGAGCATAGGGACATAAGAACAAAAAGACCAATAAGACTCATTTCACCAATGGCAAGGTTTATATCAGTGAAAGAAAACACCAATAAGAAAGAGGACTATGAGTCCCTTCTTCCTCCAAGGGAGGGCTCTTGGACCCCCACAAATAATCTCTTCTTACAACTTTGAATGAAAATAGTGAAAGAATTCCAAGCTAATCCACTCAAGGGGTGAGATGGATTGCCCAATGTAATGGTGCTAGTATATTCTTGATGAGAATAGAGGATTCCTCAAGAGAATAGTAGAATCATAACTTTTCTATTGAATTCCTTAAAACTGAAGTGCACCCATGGCCTTGTTTTATAACACCTCTTTGAGGTATTGTGTAACCATCTTGTAGTGTGAAAAGAGGCTAATTAGGGAATTTTTAGGTCTTTGACTAGCCACCCAGTCAGATCCAACCCAGATTTGAGTGTCAAATCAACTTAGAAGATGAACCATAAGTGGGTGGGAGGCCGACCAATCTCATAAATGCATCGTTATCATATGTGTGTGGCTTTTAGCGACCACAGTTGCGCATCGGGCGCATGTGCGCTTTTCCTGCATTTCTGTTTTGCACATGTGCGTGCACGCCCTGTGTAGTCATAACGCACTTTAATTTTATCACTGGTTGTATATTTTTTTACCCTTTGGAAATGATTTTGTGGTAATTTTGGTCCATGGGTGACCTCATAACTGTTTGACGATGATGGATTGTTGTAACCATTTGTAGACGAAATTTCAGTGATAACAATTGTCATGTTCATCCTTTATGCAAGTCCATTATGTCAAGGTGTGTATGGATTAGTATTCTACCTTGATATACTGCACTTCTTACATAATTCTTCAAATTCATTCCCGGAGAACTCTCCGCCATTATCTATCCTCAACACCTTATTTCTTTTCTTTGTTTGGTTCTCAACAATATCCTTAAACTATTTAAACCTGTTAAAGACTTCATATTTCTTCCTGAGGAAATACATCCAAGTATCCCTTGAGAAGTCATCTATAAATGAGACATAGTACATAGATTTTCCCAATGATGGGTCTGATACAGATCCAAACACATCACTATGAACTAGCTGTAAAATTTCTTCTTCCCTTGTTGCACCAATGGGGAATATTACCCAATTCAACTTCCCATATACACAATGTTCACATAAATCAAAATCCAGAGAGAATTTAGACATAACTTCAACCATACCTTTACCATGTAGTCGTTGAATACCCTTCTCTTTGATATTCCCCAGTATTTGATGCCACAACATAACCTTTTCTCCAGAGAATATAAGAGTTCTTTCTTCTTCAACACCAATATCAAGAACAATGGAACTATTACATCCATCACTAATAGTGCTTCCTTGCATCTTATACAGAGTTCCAAATAGAGCTCCCTTTAACAACACCATTTCTCCTCGAACCATCTTCCAGGTTTCCTTTTCAAATATTTTTTTTACCCCTGCATCATCTATTTTTCTTACATAAATCAAAATCCTGGCCAAACCTAGGATGTATAGAACACTAGGTAGTGTTCTAATCCTTCCATGTATGAGACTCAACTTGACTTTTCCTTTCCCTATGATTCTAGTTGTTGAATCATCACCTAGGAAAAATTTATCTCCATCATACCTTTCATATTCATAGAACCACTCCCTGTGGGGAGTCATATGAAAGGATGCACCTAAGTCAACCAACCATGCCTCATGATATTCATGTGTGATTGAAGAAGCCAACTAGACATCCCATTCTTCTTCCTTGGAGGTATTTTCTTCTGTAGAAGGAGCTTCTTCAGATCCATTATTTTTCTCAATTTTGAATCTACACTGCTTCTTGTAGTTCCCTTATTTTCTGCATCTCCAACATACCTTTACAAAAATTTTGTGATATTTAGATATCCCACTTGAGGACTTAGATCTATTTCTTTTCTAGGAGTGTCCTCTTGCAAATAATGCATTTGTGCTCTATCCTTCCATGTTCTTATGTCTCATCTCCTCCGAAAAAAAGGATGAGACCACTTCATCAAAATTCATGGTAGTTGTATTACTACCTATGGCCACAACTAGACTATCCCATGAGTTTGGTAAAGAGCATAGTAAAATGATACACTTATATTCATCTAAAATTTTAATCTCAATAGATACTAATTGGCTAACCACAATATTGAAGGAATTCAAATTATCTTCAATTGAGACTCCATCTCTCATCCTCAAGTTATGTAGTTTCTTTATTAGGAAACTTTTATTTACTAGGGACTTAGACTAACACAACTTCCCCAACTTATCCCATAAATATTTGGATGTAGATTCCTCTGACACATTCAGTAATATTGAATCTGAGAGACATAGTCAGATTGTTCTCTTCTCTTTCCTATCCAACATTTTTCAGTCATCTGTTGAAGTTCCTATAGGTTCAGTACCTAGATCCACTACGATCCACTAATCTCTATCCACCAGCAGATATTCCATATTGAGATTCCACATCTCAAAACGTTTCTCATTAAACTTCTTCATCTCCATTTTTGAACTTCTCACCATTTCTTTTCACCTGAAAAATCAATTTCACGGATCTCCCACTGTAACAAGGCTTATCACAGTCCCTAGCCAAACCCTTGACCACAAAGGAATTCCCCTGAAGCCAACAAAGATCTGATACCAAATGCTTATTTTAACCTTGAACATTATTTACTACAAACATATTTTCAATAAAAGAATAGAAAATATACAATGGCAAATACACACATTACATAGATATTTTTCCCCTAGAAACCCAAACTGGGAAAACCAACATATTCTATATTCATTCATAGTGATACATTGTTTACAATACAATATACATATAGGATCCAGCGACATCCAAAACCCTAACTTAATGACTAGGATTAGTCAACAACCTTAATTCATTAACCAAAAATATAAAATCATCGGCAAGAACCATGTGCCCAAAAACCTCCCAACAATGGACATGAAAATTGAGGCGACATGAAAAACGAGGAAAAATGCGACATGTTTCCCAAGTTAAAAATTATTGGGGGATATCGTCCCCCTGCGCCCCCCCAAGGGGGGGACTAACACCCCCCCTCAAACCCCCCTATGTGCCTGACACAACTTAGAATACACTACTACTATTCATGCAAATAATATAACACATACCCAACAGAAGAAAGAAGAAGAGGTTAAGAAGCTTGAAGAAAACATTGTCACACTAAGAGTTAAAATCGTTGAGCTCAACATGAATGTTGAAGAGAGAAAAAAACATACATCATCAATTGAAGAGAATCCCCATAGGTTTCCAGAGAGGAAGAATGAACATAATCCAAAGACTTATGCACAAGTCATTAAAGGTTTTATAAAGAAGGAAGAATGCAATCCCTTTAAGAAGAACATTCCACATGTACAAAAGACTCAAGAATAAGGCTACATAAGAATATCCTACACATTCAAGCCAAAAAGAAAACTCAATCATGATCATGATTATCCAAGGAAGGAATTCAAAAGGACAACACCACAAAGAAAATCATTCACTCCCAGGTATCTAAATTTCTTTTATGGTCATTGTTTTTATTGTACTAAATTTTGACATAAGGTTGTAGATTGCAGAGCTCATGGAAGAAATGTTCAAAAAATAAATGCTTATGTGGCCCCACATAACATCGAATGTTACAAATACCACAAATATGGACACATAACTCGTGATTGTAGAAGTATGATGGATAATTCTTTGAGAAAGAACACTGATATCAAATATAAGAAGGTTTGGAAAAGAAAACAAGGACAGATACAGGAATATCAAATGATTGAAGGACACCCAAAAGTCATACTCTCAAGATTGGAAATAGTACAATATGAAGAAAAATCTACAGGGAAAAATAAATATGTCAAATATAGGAAGGTTTGTAGAAGAAACGAAAAAAATAAAAACATGTAAATAAATACCAGGTCCCATATATCACGGGATTTGCAATAGCACGAGAAATAAAAGAAGAGCGGGTAAATAAATAATAAGTTCAAGAGATTGTACTTTCAGGAATTGTAGTGGAAGATCAATCTACATGCAGAAAGAAATAATTCATAGTTCATAGAGATGATGAGTCTATAGAGGAAGAAAAATATTACTCCACATCGAAGCGAATATTTTTTTGAGCCATCCATCTTGGAGAATCCTAGTAAATATGTATGTTGAACAAGGGGATTTCATGCAGTATATACTACAGATCAGAGAAGCATATTTTGAGTAGTATGAAGTGTTTGTAGAGACAAATTTAGATCAATCAGATAGTATAAGTACAAAGTGTTGGATCATGTTGTCATTGATGCCAAATGATTGATGTCAAAGGAATAATGTCATGTCTTTTCATATTATATTGATGAAGTGTGTATTATCAATAGATTGATCAATGTGTTGTCATATGATGCATAGATGTAGATGAATCGATGTGTTGTCATTGATGGCTTGATATTGATCATTGGATCATGTGATCATGCATGGAATCAATGAAAAATGGACAATGTCATAATGATGTATTGTCATGGGTTATTCTAGTTGGATTCATGTAAAGATGACTCATTATTGTCTTGTCATTGTTTATAGAAAGAACAAATGGATGAACTCCAAAGTAGTCCCCTTATGGTGAAATTCCTCATGGGAAGATGCTTTGCGATTGAGTTATCCTAGAAGTATGGTTAGAGAACCCATGCTTAATTGTGGAATAATGAGATGAAGATCAATGAATTTGCCAGTGAAACTATCCTAGATGGATAGTGTGTGTCATTCCATTTACGGTGGTATGTGGAACATTACATAACTCCTCACAGTTTTATAGTTATGGCCTTACAAAGTTGGAGAACCCTCATATGATGGCTAGAAGCCCCAAAAGGTCAAAGAAGTCAAAGTGATTACAAAGAATAAATTATTTAAATAATAAAGTGAAGTGATAAAGTCAAAGAGGATTATTTAAATAATAAAGTAAATGGAGAACATTCTAATTATGGAAAGTGGATATAAGAGGTTTAGCCCTTAAATAAGGAAAGTGGGTTAAGTGGTTAAGTGGCTATTGGATATATGGACGAGTGGAAAATTGGACAAAGTTAGACATAGACGACTATGTGGACAAAGTGGCTATGTTGACAAAGTGGCCAAGAAGATGCTTCTAAGGAAGCTACATGGAGAGTATAAATAAGAGGCAAGGGTCCTGTTGGGGCCCAACAACTCCCCTTATATTTTTACAAAATTTAAAGGGCCCCTATTAAAATCTTGATAATTATAATGAGCTACAGAATCAACCTTTTCAAATAGTTCCATTCCTTGGCTTGCTTTGAGACAAACTTAAGACATTC
>ML783537.1:267579-329509 GCA_009831015.1 Picea engelmannii | reverse complement strand
TAAATAGCTTTAGTCTTTTTTATCAATACATGGTTAATTATTATTATTTATATATTAATTTTTCCAATCTTTAAGAATTTATTATCCAAAACAATTCTTCCAGGACTACAATATGGGCATGTGATTTTGAGAAAGAATATGGGGAAGTAATTCATCTTTGGCTTTAGACCTGTGTGATACTTATTCCATTTTATTCTTTCATTATTGTTATATAAATATTATAACGATTGATTTTAGCTTTAGCTTGTCAATCATATGGTGTTTTCATACTGTTAAATGTTATATGTTGCCCATAATTCCTTATTCCATTTTTTATGTGTGATCAATCAATCATTTGATTATTATGGAATTTATTTCTAATGTTAAATGATGGATAATATCAATACCCAGAATTGAGTTTTCTTTCGTTCTTAAATATTGATTATTTTAAGATCACACAATTTTTAATTAGTTGTCTTCCCATTGTTATTAATTTACTCCAATATCAAATACTTCTTTGAATGTATTCTGGAAGTGCTAGTATTGTTCTGTTATAGGTTTCCCTTAACAACAGTACAGACAGGAGCTCATACAACACAAATACCAGTTTCGTTGATTAGCGACAGGTTATTATGTGTGTTATTTAGTTAAGTTGTTTATGAATGAAACAATGAATGTATGGTTCAACTTTGACTATCCACATGTTTATGTTTCATTAAATTTTTTGCAAGATTCTTGAAAATTATAAAATAAAAACAATAAATATTTTTATGTGCTTTCTTTATCTGCTTCCTAGAAGCAATCATTTTTCAAATCGATTTTTGTAAGTTTCGATTAAAACTTGCATCTTGTAAATCATGTAAATAAATGAGGCTTGTATATCTTCTGTTTAAATATAACTACTACAATTACATTAGAGCATAAGTACATATATATAGTGTTTAGTAATTAATTAGTTATTTCTCTATTTTATTTGTTTCTTTTGGGATTCTTAGATTGGCTAACAGAGCCATTAAACCCGTCAGAACGAGTTACACCAAACGGATTGGGTTATTTAGACAACCCCGGACCGAACTCGCTCTTCCAGTTGATGGACGGTCAATTTCGTCCGTCAACAGGTCCCTTGCAAGATACATCTCTTGGGCATATATTGAAGATCTATTCTGAGAGAGATATTGATTGGAGGATCTCATGGATGCAACAAAGTTTCAGTAAGTCTGATATCTTGACGATGAAAGTTTTGGAAGTTCAAAAGTGCTAGTTTCTGAAGGAGTACGCGAGCAACAGTGGGACATAGTGCGTACATACTCGGTCTACAGTGAGACAGAGCACGTAAATATGTGGGCTATAGTGAGACAGAGTGCGTACACATGCAGGATGAAGGAGGTCAGAGTGTGTATAGTTGGTGGAAGTCATGAATACTTGAGTGTGAGCTAGTTTCAGGTTCTTGAAGTCTGAAGAAAGTTCTAGATATGAATTCTATGGGCTCAGATCTACCATAGACATTCTGGTATGGTTACGTAGTTGTCTTGATGAATACTCTTGCTTATTGTATGGTGAATGCTTAAGGAATTCCTGGTATGGTTGTTGTGATATGGTTTATGTTGGTTGATTGATAGAGTGATAAGCACTCTTATGTTTCAGTACTGATATGGTTCCATAGTATACTAGTTACTTATGATTGAGTAACATTCATATTGTATAGTTGAGGAGCATGAGTGAGTTGTGGGAGAGCATAGATGTGTTGTGATTGGTTATGGTACATATTGGATAGTGAAAGGAAGAAGTGAATGTGACTGAAGGTTGCAGAGGATCTGCGTTTTTCAAGGAGAGAAAACCCTAATTGTTCAAAAGGCATACGCAGGTTGTATGTTAGGGTTCTAACCCACACATAGGTAGAACAATATATTCGGATGTAATAAAGGTCAATATTAATAAGGCCTTTCAACAAAATAGAATAAGGCAGATGTAAGAAGACCTAATAGAAGCTTTCACTTCTAGAAGGGTCTTCCTCTACATGCTTCTTTTTAGTATAAATAGGAGTTGATGGTATGCGAACCCTAGCTTGGATATTATTGTAATATAGATCTGCTCAACTGGAGGTTTCCCCCTCGAAGAGGCCCGTGAACATTGCTTTCAAATTCAAAGTGCTATTTGTGTTATTATTCTCTTATAATTTCAGTGCTATTGTGGTGAACGTTTGGTTATATTGTTGTTATTCTACCATTTCTAGCATTTTATTTCTTCTCTGCATACTTTTTATATTTGGTATATTACAAGTGGTATCAGAGAACTTTCCTTGGCAGAAAGTGTGGGTTAATTTTTTTTTCAGGGTAGAGACGTATTCCGATGTCTTTAATCTACAGAGGTATGTTGTTATGCGTATAAAACCGCAGTTGAGGGATTCGTACACATAGGAAATACAAGTGGTACTTAAGTGCACATTTGTTGGCCACCCTTGTAACCTCTGTTCGTACCCCTTCGAGTGGTAGTGCATCAGACAACACCTATGTATGCATCAGCCTAGATTACCTAAAGCCCTCTTTAGATAAACTAATCAGTCGCCTGACTGTTATAGTTTCACTGAGAACACCACTCGGGAAGATACTCTTTAGTACCTGGGTAGTCGGGTAGTACGGCTAAGGGTACGGTCTATCCTCCTTAGTTAGTGCCTTGAGATATTGGGCTGAATAATACTGTTCGACCCCGCACGTATATCAGAGAGATATAGCACAAGGCAAACCCTTATCTGTAGAACCCTTGAATACCTAACCCTTGGGGAAAGAAACATAAACAAATTAAAACAGACAAGATCTATTGCCATGCAACTGTGTTCAGGTTGCCAAGTAAATACAGTTTTCTTTATGGTTAGTCATTTGGGCATTTCCTCTCTGCAGTATTCTTCAGACCAGAGTGTAACTCCACAGGTGTAAATAAAAAAAAAATGGAGTCTGGAAATTGTTTCACCATTATTTGAGACCTATTCCATTGGATTCATCTCTTCGCCCTTATCACATTCATCCATATCATTTTTCGGAAAAAAAAATTTACCCCACCTAGTCCTTTTCAGTTCCCCCATCCTCATGGCCCATACCTGTAGCCAAGACTTGGAAGCTCACTTCAACACCTTGCAATCTGGTCTCATCGAAACACAACAAGAAGTGAAACAACTCAGTGCCAATGTTGCAACCATCAATACAACCATACAGTCCTCAATGGAGGAAATCAAACAAGACCTCACCACCCAGCTTGAATCAGTCTTTTCGGCACTATGCACCAAACTTCATATCCCTACAGATAACCCCTCCTCTTCCTCACCTCCACATCCTGAAGGTGACCATTCCTCTCATTCCAATAACTTTCAGAACCATCACTTTCAACGTGACCTACGTCTTCTACGGGTGGATGTGACCAAATTTGATGGCTCAGACCCCACTGGTTGGGTAACCCAAATGGAACATTATTTCTCTTTATACGACGTTACAGATGACTTGGCCAAACTCTGGTATGGTGTTCTCCATCTAGATCAAGAATGGTGGCAATGGAGAAAAACTTCTCGTTAAGGGTATCTTGCTTGGACACACTTTGTGGCAGAGCTTTATGAATGCTTTGACACTGACACCAACCATTTGGGTTGTTTGACAAAGTTGAAACAATTAGGAACAGTGGAAGACTTTATAGCTTCCTTTGAGGGCCTAGATTTTAGAACATAGGGCATGTCTGATGCCTTTTTCCGAGAGTGTTTTATCAGCGGCCTCAAGGATGATATTTGGGCCCATGTCCTCATGGCTCAGCCTCAAAGTTGGGTGGAGGCTACTAAAAATCTAAATAAGCACAACATGTTGTATCCTCTCAAAACCAAAAACCCTCCTTTATCCCTTTCCCTAAACCAGTAAATCCTACTACTCCCTCTGCTCCACTAAAATCCAAAAATTGACCAGGGCTAAAATGGTTGAATGCCAAATCAAAGGCCTTTGTTATAACTGTGATGACAAATATTTCCCAGGCCACAAGTGTAAAAAACAAAATATTTTTATGGCCATCTCCGAGGATATTTCAGAAGAGGATGTAGAAACTCCCCTTGTGTATGAGTCACCTGAATCCACTGACATAACCCCTCCCTTAGACCCCCTGGAAGTAGAACCGGTCATTTCCCTAAATGCTCTCACTAGTTTTTCCACTCCCCAAACCCTCAATCTAACCAGTTACATCAAGCATCGAAAGGTCATTATTCTGGTTGATAGTGGCAACAACCATAATTTTATTCATCGCCGAATTTCCCAAGAAACTCAATGCTACATCCATGCCATCAATAATTTCCAAATTATGATTTCCAATGGTGGTTCCATGAAATGTGGAGGGCGTTGTGAAAATGTGAGTCTCCAAATTGGTGACTACCACCTGAAATCCCATATGTTTTCTATCGACATGGGAGGTTGTGACATTGTGTTAGGTGCAGAATGGATAAGGACTTTGGGTCCCATTCTCATGGATTTTAAAGACTTAAACATGCAATTCAACCAGGAGGGCCACCAATATAAGTTTCAAGGCATCATCGTCGGTTCACCTGAGATCATTAGTTCCCATCGCATGGAAAAGATGCTCAAAAAAGGTCATTCTAGTGTTATCACCCAACTCCATGCCATACAAGCAACAGAGACAACCTCGATCCCACAACACCTCCAAGCCATCATTTCTACACATCAATTGGTCTTTTCCACTCCCCAAGGACTCCCTCCTTCCCATGGTGTTCATGATCATTCCATTCCCCTTGTACCCAGAATCCTTCCTCCCAATATTCGTCTGTATAGTCACCCCTTTTTCCAAAAAAATTAAATTGAGAAAATGGTCCAGGAACTCCCTAATGTAGGCGTTATACGCCCTAGTACGAGCCCCTACTCTTCTCCTGTGGTCATGGTCCTAAAGAAATAAGGTTCTTGGAGAATGTGTCCTGACTTCCTTGCCCTCAACAAACTTACCATCAAAGACAAATTCCCCATTCCTATCATTGATGACCTCCTGGATGAATTGAGTGGCGCCCAATTATTCACTAAATTGGATCTTCATTCAGGATACCACTAGTTATGTATGAAAGAGGTAGACATTCCCAATACTTCCTTTAGAACTCATGAGGGCCACTATGAGTTTTTGGTCATGCCCTTTGGCTTGTGTAATGCCCCCTCCACCTTCCAAAGCCTCATGAATCATGTCTTCCATCCTTTTCTTTGCCATTTTGTCTTAGTATTATTTGATGATATCCTCATCTATATAAAAACCTAGATAGACCATCCTGCAAATGTGGATTGAGTTCTCCATCTACTCTCTCAGCACCAAATTTTCCTAAAACAGTCTAAATGTGCTTTTGGCACCTCAGAAGTAGAATACTTGGGTCATCTGGTTGGAAATGATGGTGTCAAGGTGGATCCTAAAAATATTGAAGCTATGCAATACTGGACTCACCCAAAGACTCTTAAGAGCTTGCATGGATTTCTGGGCTTAACAGGGTATTATTGCAAGTTTGTTAAGAATTATGGGAAGATTGCAACACCTCTCACTGCTCTCCTCAAAAAGAAATATTTCACTTAGACTCCAGCCGCTGCTCAATATTTTCAAACCTTGAAGATGGCCATGTGCACCACTCCATCCCTCGCCCTTCCTGATTTCACAAATACCTTTGTGTTGGAATCTGATGCCTTAGGGAAAGTATTTAGTGTTGTCCTTATGCAAGAGGGTCGACCTTTGGCCTTTACCATCATGCAACTATCTGAAAGAAATCTGGGCAAATCCATCTATGAAAAGGAAATGTTGGTTATTTTGCATGTCGTTGGTCTGTGGCGCCCTTATCTATTGGGGCAACGTTTCCAAATTAAGACAGAACATTAAAGCCTCAAGTATTTTCTGGAACAATGCATTTCCTCCCCAGAACAACAAAAATGGGTCACTAAGCTCTTTGGATATGATTATGAGATCATTTACAAGAAAGGAAAAGACAATATGGTTTGGGATGCACTTTCCTGCAAATATGAAGATGAAAGATCCCTTTTTTCTCTTTCATTCATTGTCCCAGATTGGCTCCAAGTTGTTCGCCAAGAATGGCTACAAGATCCCAAAAATTTGCAGTTGATCCAACAATTGCAGTCCAATGCTCTAGCTTTCCCAGGGTACTCTTGGCTCCATGATGAAATTCGATACAAAGGTCGTTTTTATTTAAGTAAACAATCAAATCTTAAATCCATGGTACTTTCTGAGCTTCATGCTACACCCACAGCAGGGCACTCTAGGTTCACCAAAACCTATGAAAGGGTCAAATGTTCCTTTTTCTGGGATGGTATGAAACAAGACATTCGTAATTCTGTCGCTGAATGTGATGTATGTCAATGCAACAAGGGAGAAATAGTCAAATCTCCAGTCACACTACAACCACTCCCGATTCCACTTACTATTTGGAAGGATATCTCTATGGATTTTAGTACCAGCTTACCCAAATTGGGAAATAAATCAATCATCATGTTGGTTTTTGATCGACTTTCCAAGTATGCTCATTTTTGTGCCCTTCAACACCAGTTTACAACATCCACAGTGGCTCAAATTTTCATGGATCAGGTCTTCAAGGTTCATGTCATGCCACACTCTATTGTTTATGATCGTGACCCAACTTTCACAAGCAATTTTTGGCAAGAACTGTTCAAGATACAAGGCACTGAATTGCATCTCAGCACAACTTATCATCCCCAGACTAATGGCCAAACAAAAGTTGTCAACAAGTGTTTGGAAACATATTTGAGTTGTTTTTCCTCAGAAAAGAAAAATTAGTGGGCTCAATGGTTACCCGTAGCTGAATGGTGGTACAACACTTCATACCATACAACTACACGCATGAATCCTTTTGAAGTAGTATATGGACAGAAGCCACCTTTAGTTATCTCATACTTACCAGATGACTCCAAGGTCCAGGCAGTTGACCTAACACTTATAGCTCGAGAGGCTATTCTACGTACACTCAAAGAGAATTTGGTCAGGGCACAGAATCACATGAAGCAACAAGCAGATCAAAGTCACTCTGAATGTCAATTTGCAGAAGGGGTGTTAGCACTTGGTAAATTTCCTAGGGGTTGACAGCAAAAGAAATCTACTAAGGTAACTTTATCCAACCACTTTTGAAGCTGGGATCTAGCCATTCCAACTTCAGAGAGGGATCTCTCTATATAATTTAGCTATGTTTCCAATTTTAAATATTAGGATAGGTAAAGAAATAGGTCAGTCTTGTTGTCAAAGTGTTTTTCGAATTGGTTGAGACAGTCTACACATCCATTGGGCTATGGGGTCTGTGTTTAATAAAATATGAAATCCGAACCAAAAACAAAAAGGAAAACTTTCACAGGGCGAGATAATATAATCACTGGATTCTTTAATGGCATAAATGATGAATAGCAAAAAAGATGAGAAAGATAATTTCAACAAAGAAGCAGTTAAGAATTTCCTTATTGAAAACACCAGAAGATAAAACACTTAAATATTTCGAGTCAGAAACAGGGTATACGAGATAAATCCTACAAAATTCGTTATTCATAAAGATTAGATTTAGAAAACAATATGATAACAAAGCGATAACAACATTCAACTTAGAGAGAAAAACATCACCAGTGAATACACGCAAGAATCCTGTAAAAGTGCCTCCTTTTATTAATGGAAGATCTCTTCAAAAATATTACAGTCTCATAGCGTCAGGGTGTGAAGATCAACAACCCCCAATACTTCGAAAGATGAAGTATTTATAACTCAAATTACAAACGATCCTGTCATTAATGACCAGGACGTGCTAAATCTATTTTTAACCTAACTGACTTAACAAATTGCATAAATCTAGGAATTGCTTGATGATGTGGTGTAACTGCATGCTGATTTCTAGGTGGACCGTTGATGAAGCCTCTGCATGACCTCGTCTGACTAGACGAATGACTGGACTGGGACAACTCATTTTCTACTTGATCAGATCACAGAGTTCCTCCCATCGAAGATGACTGGGCACGTTGAATTTGAGTAGCCTTCGATACACTTCGTCAATTTCTGTGTACTTGGCGAAGGTAGGCTTGGTGAGGAAGATGTATCGAATCTCATGCTGGATATTGATGTCCCACTAAAGAGGATCTAGAAACACCTTGCCAGTGATGCTCCCTTGAATGCTTGCAAACTTTGAACTGTCCTTAGCCACATCAGCCAATCTCTTCTTATAGTCTGGGAGTGTCATCAATTTATCATTGATTACCTTCAGACCAGGAACACCTTTCTTCTGTAGAGCCTAATTCTTACTAAAGAATCTTTGTACCCCCAGGTCCATGGCTTAAACCTTTTCTTCCAACTGGAGCATTAATCCTCTCTTGGTCAAAACTCTTTTGACCTCAAGGATGGTCTCTGTTCTGTCTTCAACTTTTAGCTCTTCCATCTCTTCCCTGGTCTTAGAATTTAGGAACTTGATGATCTCGTTCGCCTGTGTTGGCATCTCTCCCAATTCTACTATGATCTTCTCGATGGCCTGTTTTCTTCTCTGTACTAATTCATTCTGCTCAAACATAATCTGTATCATAGGCCATACCGCGTTCATGGACTTGGTGATGTTTGTCCATACACTTTCTTTAACCTCAGCCAAAGTCTTTCCTGCCACTGTCTGCTTCCGGAGCTGTTGTAACTCCTTCTTGAGCTGATTGGTCACCTACTTTTCCTTGGAGAGGCTGGTCTGGAAGGAAGATTTGAGTTCCTGAAGGTTCTCAATCTCCTCTTTTAGCCTATTGATCTTTGTTTCATGCAGGTTCATCTTTTCCATGGACTTAGCTAGGTCGGCTGTCTTTTCTAGGGGTGTCAATGGAGTAGCAGGTGGGACTTCTGTCACTGATGCTATGCTCACTCCCAAAATTGGAATGGCATTCAATGGAATGACTTCCATTGGCTTCAATTGTTCTTTCTCTTTTACCATTTTCTCCATTTCAGCTTCCATCTCCTTCAGTTGTGCATTCTGATCCATGAGCAGCTTGAGCATTTCATCTTTCTCTCCTTCTTTCTCTACTATCTCCTTCCCCTGCAAATCCTCTGTGGGCGAGAGTTTCAGTTGTTTCCTCAAGGAGGCTATGTTAGCATTCTTCTTCTTTATCATTTCCTCAGCTTCTTTCACGTTTGAAGGATCGTAACCGATCTTGAGGACCAGCTCCTCCAAAGTCTTGATCCTATTGTCCTTTGCAAAGGATGATATCTTCTCTAGCTTCAATTGTATTTGAACATTGTTCAGGGACACTTGCAATCTAGACACAGTAGTGGAAGCATGCACCAATGTATAGAAGACCATTTCCCCTGTCTATTTGTGCAGATCCATCTGATCGGCCGGATGCACGTCCTTCGTCTGGAATTCGAAGGTGGCCCTTTTATAGTCAGTGACCACCTTGGGATCTGGTACCTGTTCCTGGAGGAATTCCATATGCATTCTTCCCTTCTCGGTGTTGAATGCAGATAGCAACCTATGTTGCGTAGTCGACGTCTGCTTCCAGAACTAGGTGCAAGTACTGTTGGTTAGGGTCTGGTTCCTTTTCTTTATCAGCTCATATTTTTCAAAAATGCTCAGCTTGGGTCCGACCTTGCCTAGTTGAGTTTTCAATGGAGAGTCTGTGGATTTCTTCGGCAATGCTGGGGTTATGACCTTATGGAGGCTCGAACTGAAGGGTGGAATACCAACTTTGGTCACTGTAGTAGACGACGCTTCTTTTTCCCCGATCGGGCCAGGAACTGCAATAGTCTTAGGCCTCTTGGTATGCAGCTATAATTCTTCAGAAGATACCTCGGTGATAGGCGAAGATAAGTATTGCCTAGGCCTCTTCTCTTTCGAGACCTGTGGCATGGTCGTTTTTGACACAGTGGCCGGGGGATCCTGCTGTTCTACTTCGATCAATGTGTTAGGCTCCCAGGCTGTTTGATTTTCGAACCTCTCAACTTCAGGCCTAGACTCATGAACATATGGGATGTTTTTGTTCTTCACCCTTATCTCTGAGATGATCCCACATGGATCATAATGCCATGGGAAGATCATGGAGAACTTCATTTCCCTTAGCATCCTGTCTGCTTCTTCCCCAACGCCACGATTGTTGCATATGAAGGAGCCAATCTGCCCCTTGATTCTAAGCTGTTACTTTTTCTTCAATGACACAAAGTGGATATCATCGGAATTTATAATCTACCTTATATGTTCCAAAGAAAAAATTCTGACAGGCAGATACTTGGGCAGCTTATACGGTGCCAAATTGCACTCGTATACTCTGATCTCGGTGTAATCTTGATACAAGTACCAATCCCTGGTCTTTTTGTTGTCCGAGAGATGCAAGATTCTCTGAACTTCATCCTTTATTCGAGGCTCGGGCCTGCTGCCTAGCATACTTACCACAGGGTGGTAGAATTGGTCGATGAACTCCTTGAAACTGAAATCAATGGAGTTGTTCTTGAGCAAGGAGGTCCATGCTGTGACTGCCTGAGGTCTACCATCTCCATCCATCTTCTGCATGGAAAAGCCAAATTTATCCACCTGGAAGAAGACGAACAAGTATGCTAGTATTGATGAGTATCTAAACATGCCTTCTGTGCTGAAATTCACAAACTGTTCATGAATATTGTCTGCCAACAATGTGCTGAAGTCAAAGTGGGTGGTGGGCTTCTCATCGGTAGAGAATATGGATAGAAAACCCAGAATGGGTTCATCTACCCACTGATCAGAATAGTATCCTAACAAAGCACAAAGGGATGAGATGACCTGGTTTCCTTTAGTCGAGAACATGGATGACAGATAAGGAGGATTTGTGGAGGGAAATTGAGCGGATGGTGGAAGGAAAAGCTCAAATATTTGAGATCTTTGGGGGAAAGTCATTTTCTAGTATAATTCTGTAAGAATTTCCAGGTTGAAGGGTGACGCAGAGTTAGCTCGGGGGATTTGCATCATCTGGTCTATGGATTCGGGCATGATGAGGAAAAGAATCTCTCCGGACGAGGAGACGATGGCTCTTTGCTTGGGAATGTAGTGGGCTTGACACTTGAGAGAGAACTCGGGAAAATGGTGGATCTGAGGGAAGAGGTAGAGGGGTAAATTGGACTCCCAGAGTCTAATTTCATCGCTCTGGTCTAGGAAAACTTCCCTGAGCCATGACTGAAGGTCTGCGAAATCAAAATCACACTTTGTATTTGTGATTAATCGGTCTTTGTCGACTAGTGGGATCCTGTCAAGGTTGACAGTAGGTGGGAGAAACAGATTCTCATCTCCTTCTACTTGTTTGGACTTTGGTGCCATTTCTGCAACAGTACCTGCAAGACAAACAACGTTAGTGGGGGTGACTAACTGTGGATGAGGGAAACTGACTATAATGGAGGAGTAAATGGTGTAAAAACTCTCTGGTGCGATAAGTGGTAAATGGTGAGAAAAGGGAGAATGAGGGGTAGTTTTGAGTAAACGGGTGTCCGTTGGGCGCGGGAGACAGGTCAACTGGATAATGGATAGTTTATCCAGTAATAAATGGCCAATGGATCATTTGGGATGTGAGATGGTAGGTGACGGTGACTAAGGGAATATGGACAGGTGATGTGGCGACTATCGATTTTAGGTAAAGGTCATAGTGAGGAGGCTTGCCACGAATGAATGGGGGGGAAGAAATGACAACAGTTATGGGATGTGACTATTTTGGGAAAGGTGGATGGTGATGTCCAGAGATGACGATGGTAGGTTAGATAGCAGGAGATGATGGGACTTGGGGCAATTAGATCGTTGCCACGTATAAAAGGGGACCCACCAGAGGAAGAAAACCATTCCGGACCCCCCCCCCCNTCAGTTAAAGGCAGATTAGTCAGGGGGGTCTGAAATACATCTTGGGCCATTGATCTACGCGCCTATTTCATGGCCACAGATTTTTTCATGCCTTTTATCACTCATTTCGAACCCCCCCCCCCCATTAAAGGCAGAACGGACGGGGGGGGTCCAAAATCCAATACTGATCGTAGATCTGAGCGCTTGATCTTGAGTCATCCATATGCACGTGGGTATTATCATCGATTCTGGACCCCCCCCCAAGTTAAAAGCAGAACGGTCGGGGGGGGGTCCGGAATGATCTGTCCACCATAGATCTGGGCACGATCATCTAGACCGCTGATATGTGAATGGATTATAAGTGAGGGCGCGGAAAATATATGCGCCGCTAGACTTAGGACAAGTGCATTTTATGGGTTTTTCCAAGGTTTTTCAGGTAGACACCACCATGGGGGTTGACCAACACCATTTTTAAACATCTAAAACATGGTGCAACATTGATCATCAAACTGGTTCTTATTGAAATAAAGAAATAAAGCAACTAGCCTATATTCTAACCTAGATTTCTATGACAATTAACCTAGATTAGAATGTTGGGTTAAGAAATTATTCTACCCTGGGGCTATCTGACCAGGATTAGATAGTCTGGCCAGATTTATTCACTAATCTAACCTAGACACTTTGGCTAAGATTAAACTGTTTATCCAAATTCATTCACTACCCTATCAACATCAATTTAAAAAGAACTTGGCCATGCTTGAAAGGTATGGACCAAGTTACTATTATTGTATGGGGCTTTTATTGAATTCTTTATGCCCTCTTTTCTTTTTTCTTTTTCTTTTTCTTTTCTTTCTTTTTCTTTTCTTTTCTTTCTTTTTCCAAATTATTTGTAGAATGAAAAATCATTTTTCAACAAAAACACTAGAGACATATAATATCCCAGTCACCAGTTGATCCTATAACTTATAGGGTGATAACAACGGCTCCACCTGGGGATGGTACTTTCCATGTGAAGTGCCAAGAATCCTGGTTTCTGTCATTCTAAAAATTTCTGCCTAGTAGCCTTCGTTGATTGATTAGTTTTATTCTCAAAAATTGGAAGAACAGTGGTCAGTGGCTTAGGGCCTTCTCTTTGGGCTTCAACCAACTGACTAATGTTATTCACTCAAAAAATGAAGGAGAAAAATTAAAAAATGGTATGTACAATGGTGAGTGAAAAACTCGAATCTCTACTGAGGTGGCACATAATGCTTTAGCATTATGCCATTTACAGGTCCTCCCGGCAGATCTGTCCCATCAGCGTTGTTCAGCAAGAAAACGTTGTTTCCCTTGAATGCTTGGATCATGTATGGTCCTCTCCACAGACTACCAAATTTTCCATGCTTTCCCTTGTCTTCATTTCTTGCGTCCCATGTCAACACCAAATCTCCTAGCTCAAAATCATCTTCCTTGGTTCTTTTGTCAAAGATCTTCTTGATGTTTTCTTACATTACCTGATTCTTGTTGAAAACTTCTTCCCTAGACTGCTGCAAATGGATAATCTGGTTGATCCTTCTTTGTGAGTCATTTGGCTCGTCTTATACCTCTTGAAGCAACTTCATAACAGGGACTCCTAAAGAAGTGGGGAAAACGGCTTATGTTCCATAGAACAGCTGGTATGGTGACATACCGATTGACCTTTTGGTGGTCAGTCTATTAGCCCACAATGCAAACACCAACTTGTTATGCCACGATTTCTTGTTTTCCTGCAACGTTTTCTTGATGATGTTTACCAAGGTTTTGTTTGAATATTCTGCCAACCCATTCCCCTGAGGGTAGTAAGCTGTGGAATGTCCTAAACCAATGTGATACTGGTTGCAGAAATCTATGAGTTTCTTCGACCGAAAAGCAGTTGCATTATCAGTTATAATCTTTCTAGGACATCCAGAGCGAGACAAGATATTATTTTTAAGGAATTTGATAATAACAGAGTCAGTGTCTTGGCTACTTGGTACTGCTTCGATCCATTTGGTAAAATAATCAGTGGCAGTGAGAATCCACCTGTGCTGGCCTGAAGAAGGAGGGTATATTTCTCCGATGAAGTCCAATCCACATTGCTGGAAAGGGGCTTCAACTGAGATTGGTTTCAGAGGCAGAGGGAGGAGCTTCCTTTTGCCTTCAAACAGTTGACATCGATGACATGCAATCACCTTATGATGTACATCGGTGAATAGGGTGGGCCAATAGAATCCATCTCTGAGTATTTTGTTGGCTGTGACTTTCCAGTTCAGATGGCCACCACATTCTCCTGCATGAAATTCTTGTAACACTTTGTCAGCTTCATCTTTCAATAAACAATTTAACAGAATGCCTCCAGGATCTTTCCAATACAAATTGCCTTCTAGAATACAGAATTTTAAGGCTTTCAACTTTAAAAATCTAGCTTTAGTCTTAGTCAAACCAGGGGGAGCTTGTAAATTTTGCAAAATGAATATAAGGTCTGCGTACCATGGAGAGTTTAGAAATACCTCTCTCACACTTGGAGTCGCCATCTCGCCCTGTTCATCTGCTGCAGCTAAAAAATTAATGTCAAGAGCATGGAAATTAGATTCAACCATTAATTTAGCAAGGCCTTGACCTTTGATTAGTTTCATAGGATTAATCTCTATGTCGTATTCTAAAATGACAGCAATCCATTTTCCCCTTCTTCCATCTGGATTGTCTTGTGTCAAAATGTCTTTTACTACCTCATTCGTAACATATGCAATGGTATGGGAATGGAGAATGTAGACCCTAAAATCTTTTATAGCTTTTACCAAGGCAAAAGCTTGTTTCTCCATTATCTTGTAATTCAGAGCAGCGTCTCTTAATGCTTTACTAAAGAAAGCTATGGGTTGTTCATACCCTTCCTTGTTCTTTTGTAGTAATACCGCTGCTATAGTATGTTCAGAAGCAAAAGAAAAAACATAGAAGTCCTTAGTAAAATTAGGACTGATCAAGAAAGGGGCCTCTGTGAGTGCTCGTTTGACTTGTTCGAAAGACTGTCTGAACTCAGTGTCCCATTTTATTTTTACATCCTTTTTTAGCATATTTGTAATTTTTCTGAGGAGCTCTACTAGATTGGGAATGAATCTTCGTAGAAAGTTTATTCTCCCGATAAAAGACTGTAATTCTTTAAGGTTTCTTGGGTGTTCTAATTTTTGTATGGCCTCGATTCTGCTAGGGTCTATTTTGATTCCATCCTTGGAGATGATGTGTCCTAGCAGTTTTCCTTCCTCTAGCCTAAAGAGGCTTTTCTTAGGATTTAAAGAAATCCCAAACCTTCTACATTTCTCGAAGACTCGTCTGAGGTGTCGCAGGTGTTCGTCATCAGATCGGGAAAACACAGTCACATCATCCAAATAGATGAAAATAAACTTACCCGATTCTTCCACAAAGGCGATATCCATCACTCTCTGGAAAGTGGCTCCAGCGTTCATCAAACCAAAAGTCATTTTCACATACATAAAAGTGCCCCATGGTGTGGTGAAAGCGGTTTTGTCTTGGTCATCCGGGTGAACTAGAACCTGATTGTAACCCGAGAAACCATCCAGCAAAGATACTCGACTGGATCTGACTACCCTTTGAAGGATGTGGTCCATTTTTGGCAAGGGGTAATTATCCTTCAGGGAGACCTTATTCAAATTTTGGAAATCTATGCAAAGTTTGATTTCCCCAGATTTCTTACATGTAGGGACCAAATTAGAGACCCATTTGGAAAAATGCAACGAGACTATGATTTTGGCATCGTACATTTTTTTGATTTCTTTTTCTATCAGAGGGAGCAACTTGGGATTTATCCTCCTAAGTTTCTGTCTGAACGGTTTTTGGTCTTCTTTTATTGGAATCATGTGTTGTATGATGCTGGTATCATAAGCTTTCAAATCCTCATAACCCCAGGCAAAGACATCCGAATATTCTTTGAACAGCTCAATGTATTTGAGTTTTTGCTCAGGGGGTAATGATTTAGACAATTTGACTATCCTGGGTTTCTCTTTAGTTCCTATATTACAGTCTTCTTCCTCTTGTCCATTGGCTTCAATTTTTGGTTTTTTGGCTACGTCGTTAAAATCAAACAAGTCCTCTAAAGGAACTAGACCCCTAGGCAAAACATTGCTTTTCAAATGTAAAACATCAGCCTCCATCTCATCATCACCTAATTCTCCTGAATCTACACTATTTACACTATCAATTTCAAAATGAGATCTATTTACATTTTCATCCTCGTTCTTTAAATCTATATTTGTACATTCAAAATCATTTTTACACTACAGAAAGTCTTCGATTTGATCATCATTACCAAACACTTGCTAGTACCTAATATTGTTGGGAACGATTGGTCTGCATTTCACCTCTACTGTGTACGGGCGAGTCGAGTGGAAAGGAATCTTACATGTGGCTGCTAACGTAGCTAATCCATCCGCCAAAATGTTTTGTCCCCTCGACATTACCTGCAAGTCAACTTCAGTGAAACATATCAAGGCATAAAGAACAAAATTCCTATAAGATCTAAGACATGGGTGTTTTGTAGCGTATTCACCTTTGATTTTCTTGATTATCAACTCAGAGTCACCTCTTACCATAATCTGTTTAGCACCAACTCTTTTCAAAAGCTTCAAACCGAGCATCAAGGCTTCATACTCGGCAATATTGTTAGTGCATTGGAAATTTAATTTGTAAGAATGGTTTTCTGAATACCTGTTTATGTGATTATGCAGCTAGACTCCTGCTTCAGCTCCTTCCTTGCTTACTTCTCCATCAAAATCCATGCTCCAGAAATTGGCCGGTAATTCTTCAGTTATCACATTTTTCCTCCTTGCCACCTCAATGATTTCTTGGCCTTCATCCTGACTAGATGTATCTGCTCCCAGTTGAGTGTCTTTCTCTCCCGTGTCCCCGTCATTATACAGGATAAAAGAATCCAAGTCAGAATGTGCGGAGTAAAGAGGATAGTTGTGTGGTTTTTCCTTGCTACTGACCATGTCCTTCATCAATGTTTCTCTATATAGCCTTCTTTGTTGCCCGAAAACTGGGATAGTGGCATAAGACATATCTAGCTGCAGGGTACCTCTCAACTTAGCCCCCCAAGACCGGGATAGCAACATTCCATACTTCGGAGGGATGTCTACAACTACCACGTCCATGACCATGCTCTTTGTAGGAATCTGAACCAGGGTGATACATAGGTCCTTGATCAAACCAATACATCTAACTTTACTGCAGTCAAATGAGTGTAAATATTTGTAAGGTCTGGTGACCTCCAGTCCCAGTTTATCCATCACTGATTTAGGCATTAGATTGTGGGAAGCACCCAAATCCAGCATAGCATTATGCAAGATCAGGTCATGTATGTTTAGACTGATGTAAAAAGGAGAGACATCACCATTATCGTCTCGGTCATCTACTTCAGGTCCAAACATAAGTTCATCTGTAAGGTTCACGGTATCTGAATGATTTGCTGATCTAATGGTTAAGGCCTTCGTTCCTATGTCAGATTCAATGGTCAATGCTTTAATAACCTATGAACGATAAACATCTTTGTTCATCAACTCAGAAAGTGGGATGGGAATTTTTACTTTGGCTAATTCCCCCTCAAGGCTGAAAGGTGTAGGAGCTCTGCCTTGGCTCATCAATTCTGGTTTGTCCACCACGCTCTTCTGGACAGAAGTACTTGGTAGATTAATAGGTGGAACCTCGGGTTGTGACGATCTTTTTAGAATAGTAAGGTTTTTCTTCATAGGAACTTCGGCGGTACTCTTCTCAGGAATCTTCTTGGCAGATGGCTCAGAGGCTTTCTTGGTTTCGACTACCTTCTTCGTTTCAATCGTCTTTTTCGGGGAACTCCCTTCTATCTTTTTACTCTGCAGATTATACTGCCGGTGTACCTCCAAAATGGCATTTTCGAATGCCTTATGTTCTACATCTTCGACTTCTTCACTTACTTTTGTTTGATTGAGAAGAAAAATTTCTTGCTCTTATTGGGTAAGGAAAATAGCTTCGTTATCGTGAATGCCCATGAGATTTATGTGAGTATCCTCTAGTTCCTCAATCACTTCCTCCCCTTCATCAGCATAATTTTCTTGTAGGGGAGGTCTGATTTGCTGATCTGGACCTCGCTGATCTCTTTGATCTCTAGGATCTCTCTGTCTGATTTGAGGAGGGTTTCTCCTAAAGTTAGGGTTCCAAACCTGAGGAGCTGGTGGGTTTTCTCTTGGAGGATTTTTGTCCGACACAGTAAGTCTTTCCATCATTCTTTCCATTGCTCTGGCCAAAGAATCCAATTTGGAATCTGAGGTCGATGTGGAAGGTTCTTCTTTAATTGTGACTCTCCTTTCTGACCTATGATGTGCCCTTTTTGCCAACAAATTGGACTCCACACTTATTGCACTTTTTTGCATGTCTTCCAGGGTGGTAGAATTTCTTTCCCTTAGTTGGTATGACATGTCAGCGTCAAAACCATTAGGGAATTTTATCAATGCCAAACCCTGTGGAGGTTTGATTTCAGCTGGGATTGTGTTGTACAGGTTATTGAAACAAGTGCAATAATCTTGCACTGTCTCACCTTGATTTCTTCTGATATTTTCATATTCTGAAAAAATTTGGAGAGAGTTTTTCTTTACCTCCCATCTGTCTAGAAAACTCCTTTGGAATGCGGTAAGTTCAAGGACTGAGGCGGCACGCAACCCTTTGTACCATTTTTTAACATCACCTGTCAAACTTTGGGCAAATAATCTCATTTGAACGTCAGCCTCATCTACTTCATGCAGATCATAATAATCATTCATTTTATCTACGTGTTGTTGTGCACTCAAAGGTCCTGTTTCATCGAATTACAGAAGTCTCGTTTGATAGTCTTGGGGCATGGCATGAAGAGGTGCATCCAACACCAAGGGAGCATATCAAGCTGCCATGATGTGTGGAGGAGGTGGGATAACAGACTGGATGATCGGTGAGGTAGTGACTGAAGACGAGGACAAGGAGGGACTGGCGTACTGAAGGAGTGATTTGCGGTTTAGCAGTGGGAGACAAGAATTCAGGGGTTCGGGGTTGCAAAATGGTTGGGTCAAAAATAATTCCAGTCACAAAACTATCAAACCGTGTTCTAACCAGGATTTGCTGCGAAAAGGTGTCAAAGTCAGGGTTTTGAAAGATAAGGGGTTCCCCTGAAAAGGAAAAGGACTTATGCAAGGGAGTATGACTCACTGAGCCTTCAACTATGTTCTTTTTCCTGAGCAACTGTTCTGGGTTATCTGTCACTATTGCAGGTTCTTGGTCTGGATGAGATCGAGTATAAACTTTCTTGGGAGCCAGATTTCTTTTGATTTTTTATATATATACTTTTTAATTTTATGAGTCTGAAAATAATATGTACAAATTTTAATCAACCTCTAAACATTACTTTCTTCTCAAATTTGCAATATTCCAGGAACAAACTTTCTTTTAGGGAAAAGAAAACGTGAAATTATAAATTTTTAGTTCTGTCCCCAGTGGAGTCGCCACTATGTGAGCACTTGGTAAATTTCCTAGAGGTTGACAGCAGAAGAAATCTACTAAGGTAACTTTATCCAACCACTTTTGAAGCTGAGATCTAGCCCTTCCAACTTTAGAGAGGGATCTCTCTATATAATTTAGCTATGTTTCCAATTTTAAATATTAGGCTAGGTAAAGAAATAGGTCGGTCTTGTTGTCAAAGTGTTTTTCGAATTGGTTGAGGCAGTCTACACATCCATTGGGATATGGGGTCTGTGTTTAATAAAATATGAAATCCGAACCACAAAAACAAAGGAAAACTTTTACAGGCCGAGATAATATAATCACTGGATTCTTTAATGGCATAAATGATGAATAGCAGAAAAGATGAGAAAGATAATTTCAACAAAGGAGCAGTTAAGAATTTCCTTATTGAAAACACCAGAAGATAAAACACTTAAATCTTTCGAGTCAGAAATGGGGTATACAAGATAAATCCTGCAACATTCGTTACTCATAAAGATTAGATTTAGAAAACAGTATTATAACAAAGCGATAATAACATTCAACTTAGACAGAAAAACATCACCAGTGAATACACGCAAGAATCTTGTAAAAGTGCCTCCTTTTATTAATGGAAGATCTCTTCAAAAATATTACAGTCTGATAGAGTCAGGGTGTGAAGATCAACAACCCCCAATACTTCGAAAGATGAAGTATTTATAACTCAAATTACAAATGATCCTATCATTAATGACCAGGACGTGCTAAATCTATTTTTAGCCTAACTGACTTAACAAATTGCATAAATCTAGGAATTGCTTGAAGATGTGGTGTAACTGCACGCTGATTTCTGGGTGGACCGTTGATGAAGCCTCTGCACGACCTCGTCTGACTGGATGAATGACTAGACTGGGACAACTCATTTTCTACTCAATCAGATCATAGAGTTCCTCCCATCGAAGATGACTGGGCACATTGACTTTGAGTAGCCTTTGATACACTTCATCCATTTCTGTGTACTTGGCGAAGGTAGGCTTGGTGAGGAAGATGTATCGAATCTCATGTTGGATACTGATGTCCCACTAAAGAGCATCTAGAAACACCTTGCCAATGATGCTCCCTTGAATGGCTGCAAACTTTGAACTGTCCTTAGCCACATCGGCCAATCTCTTCCTGTAGTCTAGGAGTGTCATCAATTTATCATTAATTACCTTCAGACCAGGAACACCTTTCTTCTGTAGAGCCTCAATCTTACTAAAGAATCTTTGTACCCCTAGGTCCATGGCTTGAACCTTTTCTTCCAACTGGAGCATTAATCCTCTCTTGGTTAAAACTCTTTTGACCTCAAGGATGGTCTATGTTCTGTCTTCAACTTTCATCTCTTCCAGCTCTTCCCTGGTCTTAGAATTTAGGAACTTGATGATCTCGTTCACATATGTTGGCATCTCTCCCAATTCTACTATGATATTCTCAATGGTCTGTTTTCTTCTCTGTACCAATTCATTCTTCTCAAACATAATCTGTATCATAGGCCATGTCTCGTTCATGCACTTGGTGATGTATGTCCATACACTTTCTTTAACCTTGGCCAAAGTCTTTCCTGCCACTGTCTGCTTCTGGAGTTGTTGTAAATCTTGCTTGAGCTGATCGGTCGCCTACTTTTCCTTGGAGAGACTGGTCTGGAAGGAAGATTTGAGTTCCTGAAGGTTCTCAATCTCCTTTTTTAGCCTGTTGATCTCTGTTTCCTGCAGGTTCATCTTTTCAATGGACTTATCTAGGTCGGTTGTCTTTTCTAGGGGTGTCAATGGAGTAGCAGGTGGGACTTCTATCACTGATGCTATGCTCACTCCCAAAATTGGAATGAAATTCAATGGAATGACTTCCATTGGCTTCAATTGTTCTTTCTCTTTTACCAGTTTCTCCATTTCAGCTTCCATCTCCTTCAGTTGTGCGTTCTGCTCCATGAGCAGCTTGAGCATTTCATCTTTCTCTCCTTCTTTCTCTGTTATCTCCTTCGCCTGCGAATCCTCTGTGGGCGGGAGTTTTGATTGTTTCCTCAAGGAGGCTATGTCAGCATTCTTCTTCTTTATCATTTCCTCAGCTGCTTTAACATTTGAAGGATCGTAAGCGATCTTGAGAACCAGCTCCTCCAAAGTCTTGATCCTATTGTCCTTTGCAAAGGATGATATCTTCTCTAGCTTCAATTGTGTTTGAACATTGTTCAAGGACAATTGCAATCTAGACGCAGTAGTGGAAGCATGTGCCAACGTATAGAAGACCATTTCCTCTGTCTGCTTGTGCAGATCCATCTGATCAGTCGGATGCACGTCCTTCGTTTGGAATTCAAAGGTGGCCCTTTTATAGTCAGTGATCACCTTGGGATCCGGTACCTGTGTCTGGAGGAATGCCATATTCATTCTGCTCTTCTTGGTGTCGAATACAGATAGAAACCTATGTTGCGTAGTCAACGTATGCTTCTAGAACTGGGCGCAAGTACTGTTGGTCAGGGTCTGGCTCCTTTTCTTTATCAGCTCATATTTTTCAAAAATGCTCAGCTTGGGTCCTACCTTGCATGGTTGAGTGTTCAATGGAGAGTCTGTGGATTTCTTCAGTAATGCTAGGGTTATGACCTTATGGAGGCTCGAACTGAAGGGTGGAATACCAACTTTGGTCACTGTAGTAGACGGGTCTTCTTTTTCCCCGGTCGGGCCAGGAACTGCAACAGTCTTAGGCCTCTTAGTATGCAGTTGGAATTATTTGGAAGATACCTCGGTGACATGCAGAGATAAGTCTTACCTAGGCCTCTTCTCTTTCGGGACCTGTGGCGTTGTCGTTTGTGACACAGTGGCCGGGGGATCTTGTTTTTCTACTTCGATCAATGTGTTAGGCTCCCAGGCTGTCTGATTTGTGAACCTCTCAACTTCAGGCCTAGACTCATGAACATATGGGATGTTTTTGTTCTTCACCCTCATCTCTGAGATGATCCCACATGGATCATAATGCCATGGGAAGCTCATGGAGAACTTCATTTCCCTTAGCATCTTGTCTGCTTCTTCCCCAGCGCCACGATTGTTGCAGATGAAGGAGCCAATCTGCCCCTTGATTCTAAGATGCAACTTTTTCTTCAATGACACAAAGTGGATATCATCGAAATTTATAATCTGCCTTATATATTCCAAAGAAAAAATTCTGACAGGAAGATACTTGGCCAGCTTATACGGTGCCAACTTGCACCCGTATACTCTGATCTCGGTGTAATATTCATACAAGTACCAATCCCCAGTCTCTGTTTTGTCCAAGAGATGCAGGATCCTCTAAACTTCATCGTTTATCTGAGGCTCGGGCCTGCCGCCTAGCATACTTACCACATTGTGGTAGAATTGGTCGATGAACTCCTTGAAACTTAAATGAGTGGAGTTGTGCTTGAGCAAGGAGGTCCATGCTGTGACTGCCTGAGGTCTACCATCTCCATCCATCTTCTGCATGGAAAAGCCAAATTTATCCGCATGGAAGAAGACGAACAAGTATGCTAGTATCAATGAGTATCTAAACATGCCTTCCATGCCGAAATTCATGAACTGTTCATGAATATTGTCTACCAAGAATGTGTTGAAGTCAAACTGGGTGGTGGGCTTTTCATCAGTAGAGAAGATGGATAGAAAACCCAGAATGGGTTCATCTACCCACTGATCATAATAGTATCCTAACAAAGCACAAAGGGATGAAATGACTTGGTTTCCTTTAGTCGAGAACATGGAAGATGGATAAGGAGGATTTGTGGAGGGAAATTGAGCGGATGGGGGAAGGAAAAGCTCGAATATTTGATCTCTTTGGGGGAAATTCATTTTCTGGTATAATTTTGTAAGAATTTCTAGGTTGAAGGGTGACGCAGAGTCGGCTCGGGGGATTTGGATCATCTGGTCTATGGATTCGGGCATGATGAGGAAAATAATCTCTCTGGATGAGGAGATGACGACTCTTTGCTTGGGAATTTAGTGGGCTTGACACTTGAGAGTGAACTCGGGAATATGGTGGATCTGAGGGAAGAGGTAGAGGGGTAAATTGGACTCCCAAAGTCCAATTTCATCGTTCTGGTCTAGGAAAACTTCCCTGAGCCATGACTAAAGGTTTTCGATATCAAAATCGCACTTTGTATTTGTGATTAATCGGTCTTTGTTGACCAGTGGGATCCTGTCAAGGTCAACAGGAGGCGGGAGAAACAGATTCTCCTCTCCTTGTACTTGTTTGGACTTTGGCGCCATTTCTGCAACAGTACCTGCAAGACAAACAATGCTAGTGGGAGAGACTGACTGTGGATGAGGGCAACTGACTGTAACGGAGGAGTAAATGGTGTAAAAAATCTCTTCTGCGATAAGTGGTAAATGGTGAGAAAAGGGAGAATGAGGGGTAGTTTTGAGTAAACAAGTGTCCATTGGGCGCGGGAGATAGGTCAGCTGGATAACGGATAGGTTATCCAGTAATAAATGGCCAATGGATCATTTGGGATGTGAGATGGAAGGTGACGGTGATTGAGGGAATATAGACAGGTGATGTGGTGGCTATTGATTGGAGGTAAAGGTCATAGTGAGGGGGCTTGCCACGAACGAATGGGGGGGAAGAACTGACACTAGTTATGGGATGTGACTATTTCAGGAAAGGTGGATGGTGACGTCTAGAGATGACGATGGTAGGTCAGATAGCAGGAGATGATGGGACTCGAGGCCATTATATCATTGCCACATATAAAAGGGGACCCGCCAGAGGAAGAAAACCATTCCAGACCCCCCCCCTCAGTTAAAGGCAGATCAGTCGGGGGGGTCCGAAATACATCTTGGGCCATTGATCTGCGCACCTATTTCATGGCCACAGATCTTTGCATGCCTTTTATCACTCATTCCAGACACCCCGCCCCCCCCTCCATTAAAGGCAAAACGGACGGGGGGGGTTCGGAATCCAATACTGATCGTAGATCTGAGCGCTTGATCTTGAGCCGTCTAGATGCGTGCAGGTCTTATCATTGATTCTGGACCCCCCCCCCCAGTTAAATGCAGAACGGTCGAGGGGGTGTCCGGAATGATCTGTCCACCATAGATCTGGGTGCGATCATCTAGACTGTGTTGGTAGCCAATACAAATTTTTCCTACTGTTCTTATAAGCTTCCTACACCAGTGCTTTGCAAACCTTGATTTTCGTCGCAATTCTCGAATAAAATGACACTATTATTTTGCGCTATTTGCACACTTACCTTTGTTCTTGTTTTCACAACTGCAAGTGTGAAAACTTGGTTTTCAAAGTCACATTAAAATCGTCACTAGATTGTTGCGATCATTCTTGTCGATATGCCCATTGCATTTCCAATTTACTTATCATTATACAGTTGGCAAGACCCCTTGATCTGTACTCATTTGGCATTCTTTGATTGATTATATAATTTCATTTTATTAGTGATTGAGTTTTTGATGCATTGATGATTGGATTTATATGTTCTTTGATCGATTCACTTGACACAATTGGTTTCATGAAAACACATTTGTATTGTGGTTAGACCCTTGGTATAAATCTTTTCACACAACACATATTTTCATATGATCAAACCCTCGGTGTGATTTTGAATTATTTCTTTGGCTTTAAAACTATGCTAATATTATTGCTCGCGCGAATGTTTAATCCACTTACCATAGATTCCATTGGTTAATTGAATGGTGTATTTTTAACCTATGCATAGTAGTTGAATAGTTGTTTGTGCTGGCGGTTGTACTATGGGATATGAATGTTGTGCATGGGCTAAACCAACTCCACCACCTTCGCATGATCTATCATTAATGTTTTTCCCCTACCACGGTTCACCTTTGCTAGTTTTGGGTAAGCCTGTGAGCATTCTACCCCTGCGTATGCTGTGTTCAAACCCTGGCCTGGTCACCTCGCCCACCGTGTGCTCCTGTCTATGGCACCAGTGGTGTGCATAGAGATGAATGGTAACCAGGCTTTGTTATCATTCAATAATGCCCGTAAGGATTTAGAGAACAGTGGATGGCTCACGTTTATACATAGGTTCGAGGGCTTCAACCTTATGGTTTCCCAACAATTCACCCTCACCTTTGATGGGTATAGGGCTAAAGTAGGTGACATACAACTTGAACTCAATGAAGAATTCATAAGCTCTGCCACAGGACTGGCAGCTATAGGCCAGCAATGGTTTAAAAACTCCAAAGTTGATGAAGTGTCATGGCCATTGCTATTCGTATCAAGGAAGGTTGTCTCCTGTGATAAAGGTATGCCTATTTCCACCCTAAAACCCAGGTGGCATGACCTTTTGGTGATTGTGAAACAATTTGTGACCTGTGAAGGTCAGTATGGATTAGTATTTTTGTATCACCTTCGGCTGTTGATGAATTTCATGGGTTATCCATTGAACATGCCATTTTACTTCTTATGTAGTCTTTACAAGATGGCTAAAAGATTCAAATGCGAGAAGGATGATAGCAACCTGTTTCACCATGGCTCAATTAGACTCATCGTCGTTCATCATTTAAACCTTCATGGTGATAATTGGCAAGCATTTCTATATAGAAATGGCTTTGCTGATCCAGAGTTTGTCCAGATCGATAAGGCTGTGGTTGGTGAGACTATGGTTGGGCCACCCATGCCATTTCATGTTCTTCTCCCCCCTGCCAAACCCTCGTTTTTCCCTGACATCGACCTTCTCGACATCATAACAGACAAGACTGAGGCTGTCAAGAATCCTGCGATTAAGAAAGTCAAGGGTAACCCTACTGTTGATAACAAGGGTAAGAAAAATGCTCGATTGATATCGAGACTTGCCCGGAATAAACCTAAGCCAAACGCCGACCAAAAGCCCATAGTTCTGAGTGAGGACTCAGACTCTGATATCGAGCGCTTCCTAGCAGAAGAGTACCCCTATTCCCATGGCCTATGCTCCGAGCAACCCTATGACTACATCTCTAATTTACCCCCTTGCCTCAAAAACAATCCTAACTACCTAGGAATCAAGCTACATAATGAAACCCCTGCTGGTTTAAACAAACTCTCACCTGTGTTATCGAAGCCCGAGCAGACATCATGCATCCAATGTAAAGTGTGGCTAGAGCATTATTATAATTACGTCCCCTTATTGCAGTCGAATATCAAATATTTAGAGAACCAAGTTACAATGCTGTCGAGAGAAAGGGACAAGCTTCAAGCCACTGAAAAGAAACAGAAAACCACTGGTTCGATTGTTTTTAGGAATGTCGAATCGGCTACATCCTTCGTCAATTCCAAATTATCATAATCAAAGTCATTTCTTATTGCCCAGGTATGAATTTCAATATGATTTTTGCCTTGTAAGTTTGCTAGAATCATTGTAACATATTCGGTTTTGCTTTCAAATTTGCTTTGTTCATTTAATTACATTTGAAATGATTCTGTTTCCCGTACCGTAAATTGATTTTTACTAAACTCAAATGTAGCTATGTTTTGGTTATGCGATTTTGTCGTGCCCAGTTTAGCAATTGATTGGTTTTCACTTGATCTGATTCATTTTAGAATAGTTCTGTTAGTTTGAATTAACGAAATCAATGGGGTTTGCTTTCTCTTGGATTTTGATCGCATTTGACTTGTACAGGAGATTTTTGTGCTAAGATTAGAACATGGTTATGTTTTGATTTGATACGATTTTGTTGTGGTTGGATGTTATCGGCTCTGATTTAGTTCTTATGATTTGATTTTGAAACGATTTCGTAGGTTTGAATTGGTATGATCTTTTATGAGTGTAATGCATCATTATTAAGGGTTGGCTTGATAAATACGAGGTAGTCTATTAAATTGGAAAAATGACTCTGTTTTGTATTGAATCAACATTTCGTTTAGATTTTGGATTACATTCAACCTGTGCAAAAGATCTATTCGCTAAAATCGTGGAATTGTGTTGATTCATAACGATTGTATCGACCTCAAATTGTTTCGATTCGTTCCTATTTTGATTTGATTTGAAAATGATTGTTGTATGTCTTGAGTTAGAGCGATTGCTTGTATGAGTTGGATTGGTATCGAAAATAGATTTGATGCTACTCTGTTGGTTTTGATTTTCAAAAACGATTTTGTTGAGCTCAGATCGACATATTTTGTCTCTGTTGAATTTGTATGAAAACTCGGCTAATAGTTTGTTTTGAAATTGATTCAAGTGATGATTTCATTGACTGTCAATCGATTCTGTTTGCTCCCAACTGGAAATAACAAATGTTTGAAAAATCCCACATATCCTATTATCAACTGATTAATTCAATTACGATTTCATTTGTTTCAATTTACATTCAAGTTTTGATTTGATTTGCAAATAGCATGATCGTTTGTATATGTTTAATATAGTTCGATCAATTTGAAAAATGATCCTATTGATTTCGTTTGGATTCAACTTTGATTTTGTTGATGGCTAAAGAAACTATTTTTGTCGATTGAAATTGATTCGTGGAAATGATTTCCTTACTGTCAAATTATCTAATGCGATTCTGTTGGTGATAACAAATTGAACAGAGTGCATGCATCTCTGTTATCATTCGATTGACCACAATTTCGTTTGTTATCAAATTAGCATAACAGTTTTGATTTGAATGATTCGTTTGATTTCCAATTAGCAATTAAATACTTGTCCAATAGTTTGAATATAATTCTTTACGATTTGAATTGGTTTTGAAATGATTTTATGCTCAAATTAGACTAGCTACAGAATCGCAAAGATTATGTAGCTAGTCTTGAAATTAGATTTTTGATAATTTTTTCAACAAAATATCCTCTAAACTTGTCTCTTTTTGTCTTCTTTTAGGTACATACGAATTACAATGATCAATTGGGCATGCTATGTCAGTTTAGGAGATACTTTAGATTTGGTTTTGTTTTAAGATTGTTAGTTTTAGTCAGATTTGGGAGATTATATCCAGATTTGTGTAAACTATTTTGATAATTCCCACAGGGATGTTTTACCCTGTGGGAAGTCTTTTAATACTTGGTAATTTTGTAATGAAAAAATCATCATCACTGTGGAGAGAACCAGACTATGGATTTATGATTCAAACTGAGACGAAAGTTGATGTCTTGTAACAGCTTTCGCTTTCAATATATCAAACTTTTGTTTCAGGTTTTGCATATCAGTTTGCAATTAATTATAGACTACTTTAGCTATCATAATTCATTGCATGTTGATATGATTTGATTTATATGTTTTCTATATCTGATATCTCCTATCTAAAAATACAACAATCACTTTAATTCAATTTAATGAATACAGGTTTATCTTTTTCATTAATTGAATTGTTTTGTATAAATTGTTGCATACAGATTTATCTATTTGTGATGGTTTATAAATCATAAGATTGTTGTTATTTGTATGTCTTGTTTGTCCTGTCGTTACATTTGAAGAGCACAACTGCTTCTTGTTTATGAGAAGCTCGTGGATAATCTGGTGCAGGTTTACTCCCTCTGAATAGCTAAAACAACTATTGCATACAGGACAAACCTGAAGCATTACTTCAGGTTAGTTTGTTATTTATTATTTAATAGTTATCTTATTAGTGTTATTTAAGTAGTTTAGTTAGATATATATATAGTTTAGATTGATAGTTAGAGTTATTATTTTAGTTGCTTAGTTTAGATAGTTTTATTCTATTTCTTTTTCATAAAATTATAAAAATCAAAAGCAATAGTTTCGATGTCTTAGGACAGATTACAAATGAGTTTTGCAGGTTTTAATTTAAATCTGTAATTTGTAAATATTGTACATTTGTAATTAAAGTTGATTCTGTTGCTAATTGAACATTTGATTTTATAGAATTATAGTTGTATAGTTTAGGTAATAGATTGTATATATGTAGTTTAGATTTGTTTATTAGTTTGTTTTAATCATCGTTTTATTTAGATTAGTTCATTAGTTTAGTTTTCATTTGTTTTTGTTTTTTTAGGACTTAGATCGGCTAACGGAGCTGCTAAACCCGTCAGGGTGGTTCATAACAAACGGCTTGGGTTATTTAGACAACCCCATACCGGATCCACTCTTCCAGTTGACGGACGACCAATTTTGCCCGCCAACAGACCGCTGATATGTGAACGGAGTATAAGTGAGGGCGCGGAAAATACATGCATCGCTAGACTTAGTTTAAGTGCATTTTATGGGTTTTTCCAAGGTTTTTCAAGTAGACACCACCATGGGGCTTGACCAACACCATTTTTAAACATCTGAAATGTGGTGCAACATTGATCATCAAACTGGTTCTTATTAAAATAAAGTAATAAAGCAACTAGCCTATATTCTAACCTAGCTTCCTATGACAATTAACCCAGATTAGACTATTGGGTTAAGAAATTATTCTACCCTGGGGCTATCTGACCAGGATTAGATAGTCTGGCCAGATTTATTCACTAATCTAACCTAGACACTTTGGCTACGATTAAACTGTTTAGCCAAATTCATTCACTACCCTATCAACATCAATTTAAAAAGAACTTGGCCATGCTTGAAAGGTATGGACCAAGTTACTATTATTGTATGGGGCTTTTATTGAATTCTTTATGCCCTCTTTTCTTTTTTCTTTTTCTTTTTCTTTTCTTTCTTTTTCTTTTCTTTTCTTTCTTTTTCCAAATTATTTGCAGAATGAAAAATCATTTGTCAACAAAAACACTAGAGACAGAAAATATCCCAATGACCAGTTGATCCTATAACTTATAGGGTGATAACAAGGGGATCAGGTGTTTCTTCAACTACAACCTTACAAGCAAACTTCCCTCAAGGTTGAGCATTGTCAGAAGCTAACACCCAAATTTTGTGGTCCTTATACCGTTCTCAAAAATGTGGGACAAGTAGCCTATCAGTTAGCTTTGCCCAACCATTCGAAGCTACATCCTGTTTTTCATGTTTCATGCTTAAAGAAGGTGATTGGAGCTAAGTGCCAAATTCAAACCAACCTTCTAGAGTTAGTTGAAGAAGGATCCATTTGTCTACAACCAAAAGCCATTTTGGACCAGCATGAGCGTCGCCTATGTCAGAGAACCATCAAGAAAGTGCTAGTCCACTAGAAAGATACAACTCTAGTATATGCCACTTGGGAACCAACTACCATTCTGCAACAATTTCCTCATCTCAAGACTTGAGGACAAGGCTGTTTTTAAGGGGGCAGACATGTTAGGGTTCTAACCCGCACATAGGTAGAACAATATATTAAGATGTAATAAAGGTACATATTAATAAGGCCTTTCAATAAAATAGAATAAGGCGGATGTAAGAAGACCTAATAGAAGCTTCCACTTCTAGAAGGATCTTCCTTTATATGCTTCTTTTTAGTATAAATAGGAGTCGAGGGTATGAGAACCCTAGCTTGGATATTATTGTAATAGATCTCTACTCAACTGGAGGTTTCTCCCTTGAAGAGGCCCGTGAACATTGCTTTTAGATTCAAAGTGTTATTTCTGTTATTATTCTCTTATCATTTCAGTGCTATTGTCTTGAATGTTCTGGTTATATTGTTGTTATTCTGCCATTTCTAGCATTTTATTTCTATTCTTCATACATTTTATATCTGGTATATTACATTGTAGTACAGATAGGATGCATACATATGTGAGTTGTACTATTAGTAGGGAGGGTATATACACGTGCTGCACTACTAACAGGTCACGTACCTGTTGAAAGATTGGTATATGTTGAGGATTGAATCCTCTTCTCAGTTGGTGCTGAGTTGTGTAAGATGAGTCTTACATTGCAAAGCTGTTGCTCTTGTGGAGTTGTAATTCTATTCAGTTGTTGCTGATAAAACTAAGGATTGTAGTCCATAATAAAAATAAAATTGTATATATATCCTGTGTTCTTTGTGTTCTTTATGGTGATGGTTTGTCGATGATCTATGATGTTGTTATCTATTGATGATATATGTTCACATACAACTGATTATAAATGAAGGTAATTAGTGATGAGTAAATGGTGATTGTTAACTAACATGTTTTGTGAAGGGAAGTTTAAAAAGGGCCCTACAATGATTCACCACCCCCCTCTCAGTATGGTCGGTGTGTCCAACACAAAGTAACAGATTAATCGATTGAGAAAACAATGTTCCCACAAAGGTATCAGTTTGTAGTTGCATAGGGAAACATTTATGATTATATTTCACATGTGCATTCAGGTAGGGATATGTTTAGTGTAGGTTGTTCTAGACATGAAGAGTTTGATGAGAAGATAAGATCAATGGACATATTTGATTTAGTATGATAAAAACAAACATGTGATGATCAATAGTAGTATATTCAAGAGAATTCTTCAGAATGGTATAGTGACAGATGGGTAAACATTGTGGACTATTTAGTAGCAGGGTTATGAATAGTATGTGGCATATGGACATATATGGATTTGTGAGATGATTAACAGGTACATGAAACAAGGGTTAGATGCATAGCAACATATTTACGATTGGAATCAGTGGAATCAGTTGGAATTAGTTGGTCATAGAAAGGAAAGAGGTGAAAGGAAAAGGAGAACAAGGAAACCTTCAATAGAAGCTATATCATCGAAAGGACATTATTGAACAATATGATCAAGTGAACATGACAAGCAAATAAAGAAATTAATTTATTTTTTTATATATGTTAGTAAAATTCAAGAGAAAGCACCAATGGATATTAAACAATTCTGGAAGAGAGGAAAGGAAACATATACAAGTATCCCTACATTGATCTACATCTTAAATAAAATTCAAGGGAAGAAAAAGCATCATAGAGAGAGATAAAGAAAGGTATATTAGACACATACGAACATGGAGACATACTCATAGAGGGAGCCATTATTTTTTCTCATGATTGGTTAGAGTAGGTATAGTATCGGGTGGAGACATATCGATAGGGGGAGTTAACCTTTAGTCAAATATGAAGAGAAAGAAGAGAGGCATGAAGACAAGGGGAGAAACCATTTGTCATTGATGTCAAAGGGGGAGAGATATAAACATTGTTGAGGAGAGATGATCATAGGGGGAGAATGAGAATGAGTATTTCCATGTCTAAGTGTTTCCATCAATGTTAGTGTTTCCATCAATGCAAAAAGGGGATATTATTGGAAAATTGGTTTGGAAAGTTGGTTGTCATTGATGTCAAACCTTGGAGAGTGATCTTAGATATTTATTTCAACCCTTATAGATTTATGTCAACCATTGGAGAGGTCTTGATATGTTGGACAATTGATTGACATTTCCATGATCGAGATTTATGGTGAGTTAGTTGGGTACATTTGATGTAGTATACATGTATCCCCAGAGGTGTGGTTATGGGACCCAAAGTTGGTTGAGGAATATGGAAATGAAGTATAGTGAAGTTTCAGCTAAGACACTCATATATGGATATTCCTTTTCATGCAGTTTTTGGTGATATGTGGTATGCCATGTGGTTCCTAATGGTTAGGGAGATATGACCTTGTAAAGTTGGAAGCTCCAAAGAGTGGTCAAGAACCCCCTAGTTGGTTACAAGTCTTGATGAAAGTGTAAAGTAGGTGTAACAAGAAACCCCTAAAATAAGGAAAGAGGTTACCTAGAATTAGTATATAAACACCTCAAGGAGTCTCTCATAACTACACATGCACTTACAATTGAATATCTATCTAGTGTTTGTTATGGTTTAGTATTATGATCGTTTGACAAGTTTGTGATGACATTTTTCTGAGGTTACGAAGGAAGGTCAAAGGTGAAATTCTTGGGGTTGCAGTAAGCTTGAGTAACCCTAGTTTCTTAGGTATCTGTGAGTTGCAGGTCAGCAAGGCATAGATGTATGTGGTTTGTAGTGGATGAAAGCATGGATATTCATCAATTGTAGAAGAGAAAGTTTCATATATGTAAAAGGACTTGTGAAAGGTTGTAAAGGGATGTTGGTACCAGGTTTTTGAGGACCGTGTAAGAGTTATAGGTCAGTATTACAGAGTATCAGGTCAGTTATAGGATCATAGGTAAGTTTTAAAGGTTACATTTATGTGATTGTATATTATGCTTGGTGATGCTATGGTACATGCTTGAGAGGCATGAATTGTTGATGTATGGTACATCTTGGTGATCATATGATACACTTGTGGATGGTTGGTATCTAGTTTGGTATGGTATGTTGGGCCCTTAATATTTGTTGTTAGAAGTTGTGCAAGTCATTCTACAATCCCAATGTTTGTCAAACAAAAGTTGCACAAGTCACATAGGAGTTGGACAACAAAACAAAGAAAGAAAACGAAAAAAATAGGAAGGAAGGACAATGAAACACTAGTATGAAGAAAGAAGTTACAACAGAACAAGAACAAGAACAAGAAAGAATTTGAAGTCTCAAACCTGAAGATCCCAATTGGCTCATATATATGGGATGGATATGATTGTAAAGGGTTGATTGTTCGGATAGTTGTTAAGATGTTTGTTAGAATGGGTTCAAGTTTTGTGTTATTGTACATTTTGGGTAAATGTTAGATAGAATTCTAGAGTCTGGGTTTTGGAACCAGACCAAGGCTATAACATATTTATTTCCTATTGTAACGGTGAAAGAGAAAGGGTTTTGGGTTGACCTTGTCTCTCAGTAGAATAGAGTTTTTTTGTTAGCTCTGGCATGACCAAGATGTGTCTATAACTAAGTGGAATCATGTAACTAGCAAGATCCATATGATGTTAATACAAAGAGAGACCCAAATTTTGAAAATATTGTGTTTGTTTAGCTTCAAATTATCTTGAATGTTATTTCATGTTCTCTTTATGTCATATCTTCTTAACTAGATATAGCTTCTTTATGAATACAGCACAACTTTGTTTTCTTTAATCTAAGTTAGGAATGTTCAGACAGTTCTAGGATTAATCTATCTTATGAAATACTAACATAGATCTTGAGATTGTATGGATTTGTCTAAGCATTCTTCTTACCCTTCCCTATTTTCCTTATCTTGGTTGCGCTTCAGGTGAGACTTATTCCCTTCAAGGAAGATGAAAATTCTAGTGCTCTAGACTACTTAGGTACCTTTTGTTGGTAACCTGAGAAGGACCCTGGTCTAATCAATTCTGCACCAACATGGTATATTGTGTTATGAGGTTGCATATTGGTGATATTTGTTAGTGTTGGAAGTTGCCCCTAGACTTCTATAGGGTCAAGCCTAGCACATCTTCGATTATTGCAATGATTTTATAAATAAGGATGTGTTTTGGGTTTTGAAATAAGGTGGATCAGGTAGATGGAAAGAGAAAGAATAAGAGAAACAGGATAAATGCAGATCAGTAAAAACACCATTAGGCATGGAGTCAAGTAAACACCCTGTTGATCGAAGGCAATCAAATTGTATATCAGATAAAAAATTTGTATGTAAATGGGTAGAAGAATAGGGAATAAACAAAAAGTACAACACCTCATCAAACCAATATTCCCTTTGTCAAATGAATGCAATGGTACTTGAAACAAAACACATAGATAATAGGCAGTCACGACAAAATATTTACCACTCGAGAATCTATCATCCATGAGCAACCATTGATTCTCAATGTCTGTGCTTAGCCTATTGTTGATGACCTTTTCCCTGACCATGCCAATGCCCTTCACTGTGACTGTCATTATCACTATGACTGTGATCATGCCCAAGTAAACAAAATCATGGCAATATTAACAATAAGCCCAAATGTAGAAACAATAGACATTAGATGACCATCAACTGCACCTCTATTGTGAAGTATCATATCAATAGCCTCATAGATGAGAATTCCATTGAGAAACCAAATAATTTGAATGGATAATAGTGCACCTAAAACCCCAAGTCTAAAAAACCCATATGTTTGATGAGATGTTGCTTCCCATCCTGATGCCCATATTGCAAACAAATAAATTGGAAATCCAGCAACATCTGTTGTAACATACCCACTATGGCATAATATATTTTTCTCCTTTTTCTTGAGGGACAGAATCCTCGAAGTCCTACGGGGGCCTAGTGCAGGCTAGCTCTTCCCTTGTCCACCTCCATGTGATCATTAGTTACGACCACAGGCCAAACAAACTAGATGCCTTTTCTCATTTCCTGACTCAGTGATATAGGCGCATCAAGTCTTTCAGCTCTGTAAACCCCGAAATTTGAAATATCACCTTCGAGGAGATCGACAACTGCAAGTCTCCCCCTGCTCTGACGCTCCTGGCTATATCGGGATTTCGGTAACCAGGAGTTCGTAAAGAAAGAGAGTCGAGTCTTTCGACTTTTCATACCCCAAAATCCAAAATGGGCTAAGGTACACGACTCAACCCTTGTCTCGGTGTCATGTGACCTCCGACTAGGATGCAAGTCTCAGCGCCTATCTCTTTCAGGTTTCGCGACTTCACAATTCCCTTTGCCAATGTTCCTTACCTTTTGGAATATTAAACCCTGAAACGTGATATAAGTCAACAGGGTGTTGACTCCTTCCCTGTGATGAGAACACAACACCTGTCACCTCCACGTGAGCCTTTTTATGGGATGTCCCACTTGTCATCCACGTGGCTCCTACATCTAGGATGTGCCACCTGTTTGCCTGAGCCGTCGGCTTTCGAGACTCAAGAGAACAGTGAACTGTCGTCCCCTTCTCTCTACAAACCCCAAATTCCAATACACGGGTTCTTGTACGAGATCCAACGATCCAGATTCTTTCAGAGTTTTCCCTGAACTCGGGCCGCTCACCACATGTCTCCTCCGATGGACGGTCTACACCCTTTCGGGACTCCTCCCTTCTACCATAGAGCCTGTTGGGGTTTTGGGCACCAGGATTTCATGACTTACGAAAACAAGGGATATTTCCCTTGGGTTTCCCTAATGCCAAAATACCAAAACCTATTCACTCTATACTAATTTGAGGTTTCGCATACTGGGCTTTTGTGACTTGCAAAGACAAGGGGTCTTTCCCTTGGGTTTCCCAGGTGCCAAAAAGCCGACCGACAGCCACGTGTCCTCTACAAATGGATGATCCAAATAACTCCCCTGGATCTTGGAATCTACGGTCCCGATTTCTTCGCTATTTGCGAAGGCCAAAAATGGGTTGAGGCATTAACGCCTATGTTTCTTCCTCCAATCTAGCGGTCGTGATAGATCCCAGATCCTCCGAAAGGATCTCGTCCATTCATATAGCAAATGAAAGGGTACTCTCTTTCTCTATTTGAAACTCGCTATCCTTCTTGAACTTCGTCAACTACAAAGGACTTGAGAGCGTTGCACTCTTTCTCCAGGACTTGACTCTTAGAAGAGTCTTCAGCACAACTATTGCACTCCTTCACCAAGGGGTTATGGGGTTCTATTTGATCGCAGAGAGCCTATGCCTAATTGGCACTACCTCTCATGAACTTAACGAACTCCATCCTCCAAGGGACTCAGGATGACTAGGCGAGTAAACCATTGTACATGCAACTACGCCTAGGATCAATGAGCTCACAGTTCGTGTCTCTAGCTTAAGACACTACGAAACTCCAGAATTTATGGGAACAAGTCATGTCCGAACCCTATAATTCCTTTCTTGCATGATTATAGGACTCAAAAAAAAATAGAAGGGATATAGTATATCCATTAAGCATTCATTCACATTCCTGAAAGCAAGCACAACATACCAATGCATACATCGTTACAACTAAATTACAAAAGGTCAGAATTCACTTATCTATTACAGGTTGTTGCCAACCAACTGATTGTGGGTGTTTTTCCTTCCACCCAACCATAGGCTCAGAGGAATTCAATATTAGCACTCTGGCCACCCTCGTACCAAGCCATGATATCACTAGGGAACTCTCACTCTTCTTGAGGGTTCTCTCTCTGTTTTTAGTTTCTGTTTGGGTCCTGTTTTCTGCAACTTGGAGATTTCTTGCTCGCTTGTGGCCTTGACGAGGTTTCTCAAATTCCCTTTGGCATCAATCTCACGACCTTCTATTCATGATTTGCTGGGGAGCTTCGTGCCTCTCCCTTGGGAGCTTCTGCCATCGTCTGGTGTCCCCCTCTCTTGCTATCTCCATGTGTATAATTGTCACCTTTCGTCTGTCAAAAGGAAGCTCGGGTCCGCTTGGTTTGTTATACCTTGTGGTACTTTAGGATGACTTCCTATAGCTATACCATGCTCCCATTCATAGGGGTGGTTGGTAGTTCAACCATCGGTCCTTGCCTCATTAACTGATTTCTCTCCCCTAGTGATATCATGGCCAGTACTTTCAAGGCTTCACCCCCACAGTCAGTTATTGGCAACTCAAACAATAATACATTTACATTTTCCTCATGCATTAGCATGGTAATTCCTATTTTATGATTAATTACAAATTGGGGGAAATAGGGTGTTACAATTCCCTTCCCCTTAAAGGAACATTGTCCTCGGTTTTCTTTCTCAAAACACCTGTCATGCCTTCCTCATTTGGCCACCTCAGAAGTCTTGACCTTTATCCTTGATCAGGTCCTTTTTCAAGATGTGAGTCTTCATCATCTGAATTCAATAATTCTTGGACACAAGCATATTAACCACAATTTTGTGTGAAGACATCTTACTGTTATTCAAAATTAAAAAGGAAAATTTCATAATCTTAGCACAATACTTATCTATGCAGTTTGTGGATCTATATCCACATGGTAGTTTTGTTATCCAAGCTCATCACTTTCCTTGACATACCCATTGGGTTCATGATTCCAATTCAATATCTCACAAGAGCTATCATGGTTTCATCTTCCTTGCGGTCACTCACCTCCAGGCCCAGGCTCAAGCATCCCCTTCACTGCTATATAGTCCTTCGGGCGATCCATCTTGCCCTGCCAAGGTTTTCTCGCACAGGAGGAATTTCAGAAACTCTATTGAGTCTTAAAGTCGAGGCATCCCTTAGACTTTCTCTACCGAGGCATCCCTTCAGCTTGTGTTACCTCAACACAATGTATGTCTGATGATCATGACTTATCACGGGGTTCTAATGGCTCAACAGTAGCCATGTTCATCGTTTTCAGCCATGATAGCCTTCATCTGTCCTTTCAGGACAAATCTTTTCTTCTCACCTATATCACAAGTACACAAGGTTCGTGAGACATCATTATAAATTCTAACTTTCAAAATTCTATTGCAAATCTGTCACCTACAGATTTCCTATTCCACAATTTGTTTTCATATTTGTTCCGCATAGGAACCAGATTCATAATTATGGGACTTTCCTTCCCATAACATTTTATCTCAGCAGGAAATTGGTCTTCCTTATGGGCTTATATCATTGCCATATCCAAGAATCCTTCTTCCTTACTGCCATATCCATGACCCTCTGCTTCCTGCAATTCATTCTTCAATCAGCCAAACAAATTGTTAGATTTTCCATGTACATATATATATATATATATATATTTTTTCAAAATGTAATTCAACATTTCAAAGGGTTTTAACAAATGTGCCACTATTCATGGCCACATTCATACCCTATGCACTCTTGCATTGTTATTTAAGTTTTCCACACTCTATGACTGGTTCTTGGCCATGGGGTGTTGTAATTTAACCAACCTTTTCCTCATATGGTTTATTCATTTTTCTTTCATTCTTACAACAAGACCATATTGCCTGTTATAGGTCGATCACGATCCCAAATCAGTACACATGAACTGAAAAGTTTCATGATCCATGCATTCATGACATATCATTTCATGAATTCTTCCAAGGGTTACAAACAATGTTTACTACCAGAGGTTCATACCTCCATCATTCAGGTCCTCCTTCCTGAGTCATACCCTACTTGGGTATCCAAGGCATACCATTTCCTTTCAAAATTCATGCATAACACTAAGACAATAAAATATTTTAGAAGGGGTTCCTACCAAATCCCTTCGTACCTTGTGCCACATAGGCCCAAATATCTTTATATCGTTTCTTGGATGCTAGCACTCTCTCTCTGATATTATCCCATCAGTGGTGCTCCATGGGGGCTTTTAAAGTCCCTTCAATAATTGTTCCACAAGAACCTTCTCATAGTCATCCTTTGATTGAGGTTGCTCATTATTGGCAACTGTCTTTCTCAACAGTTTCAATCTGATTTCTTTCTAGACATGACATACACCATAAGCACATTAGTCGCCATGTAAATTAAAATGCAATTACCATAGCACTAAATTAATAAAATATTTTCAGACATGTCTCGACATATATGTATTTACTTCATCACACTGTCCTTAATGTTTTCAAGAGTGCAACACAATAGTTCTCAATCATTTTCACAACATTACGACCATCATTACTATGGTGTCAAAACATTTTCGTTCATCAATGTACTAGCTTTCTCATCCCATAGAAAACATAATGTACAGCAAGGAAAGAATTGAGGGCTCTCCCCTTCTTCAAATTCTTTCTACATCACCTGGGGATTTTTAGCCCAGTCAAGTTATCTCTAAGGTCTCCCTACCTTTCCTTAATCACAGCTTCAACCAAGCCTTATCAGTTAAACATACTCATTTATTCTTTTAATCATACTCAAGGGATTTACTTGCCTCTTACCAACTATATTGGTTTCTGCAACTGCTCTTTTTCTGAGCAGCCTTGGTTAGGCCTCACCCTAACCCTTTTTGGGATACCACAACATGCTTTAATAGCAACTCCTTGCTCATTTACCCTTTCATCTAATTATATTGGTACTTCCTGAGGAAATGGAATACATTCCCCTCAGGCTATTATTTGGAACAGAACTTTCATGACTCCCTAGAATGGAGTCGGCTATGCCTCCATAGTATTCATTTAATATGGACAAGAGCAATACTTGCTTTATATTTCGCTCATAAGGGAATCATATCGGGCCTCCAGTATACTTCTACTCTTACATCATACATGTGCATTACTTGCATGTTTAATATCATTCATACCTTACCGATATTAATATCAGGATTCGTATTATGAAGCTTCACACTGCATTCAACTCATGCGTATTCATCATACTAGCTCATGCCTTCTCCTCATGCGACCACCGACGGTGACCACGATCCGAACAAAAGTCGCTTCGCGTGTCGTGATTTCAGGATTCATATTGCAAGGAACTCTGGTTCCTCGATCCCTGAAATTTGAAAACCTGAAAGACCAAAGCTAAGATTTTCTCGGCTCTTTTATTCACATGACCCTTCGCTCGAAACTTGGGGTCAACTCCCAGACATGCGTCAGGATCCCACGTTTTGGCGAATCCATGGAAAACACCCCACCATTTCCCAAAACTTTTGATCCACAAGGGTTCGACAACCTGGATCCCATGGTCCAGATCTCTCTAGCAATCAACAGTCCTGATCAAATCCCAGCTTTCCACCTTTCAGGATTTTGGAGGAGTCCTTACCCCTTAACTCCTAATTTCGAATCCCATAAAAGTGTATGCGTTAGATCAATGATCCAACGCCTGTCTCGATCCAATGACTCAGGTTGGATTCCAGGATTTTGTGACATGTCAGTCCTCAAAACTCTACCCGTTGACTTCTAAACCTCTAACTCCCGAAGATCCAATTACACCGGATCTACGGTTCAGGTCATCCCCTAACCAACGACCTTGATTGAATCGATGACTTACCTAGCGCAACTTTGGAAATTCTACGCTTCTATTTTCCTAATAGATGAAACCTCGAAGCTCTAGATCAATGGATCTCGTTGATTCCAATCTAACGGATACTATTCCTCTTGAGCTTGTGAGTGATGAGAGGTTATCAGCCTTATCTTCTCCAATGATCAACTAGATCTAACGGTTCACGAAATTTTGGTATTCCTCCCTCCAAGAATTCCACTGTCCGTTCAGACTCTCGATACCCGAAATGTTAAAATTTCAAATCAGATCAATGGTCACCAATGGCTCTCCAACCAACGGTTGTGATTATGTCACGATTTCACATTTCGCGACTTCAAGACTTCTGTTATGAAGAACCTCAAATCCTTCGATCCCCAAAATTGTGAAGTTTCGGAGTTCTCAATATGACGGTCCCAATTCTTCCACGATCTGACAGCTCAGATCTCGTCGGGGTTTCGTGTATAGGGATTTTGTGATTTCCCGTGTCGTGAAGTCAAAATACCTTTCACCTCCATTCTATCGATCCCCAAAATTGTGAAATTCTCTCTGGATGGTCAATGGTCCAGATCGCTCCTTGATCAACGACTATGATCTTTTCGCGAATTTCTCATTACTTCTTCCAAGCCCTTTAGTTTTGCGAAATTTCGGTATCTCCTCGCAACTAACCAGTGTGCTACTTCTCTGAGATCGAACAACTCGAAACATTTCGGTTCTTTCTGAATGGATCTTGACTCTTGATCCTATCCAATCTTCAAAATTCTTTTCTGAAGGATTTCTCCCGCTCAATCCTCCATACTTGTTCTTTCTTCGAATTTTAGTTTTCTGCGCTTCACCTTTGAACGCTTCAACTCTTTGAAACTTAGAAACCTTTTCTAAGTGTTTCCTCTCAAGACTTAAAACCACTACTCCTCCTGGTATACTCTGCGTTCAACCTCCGGATTTTTCAAACTTTAACACAAGCTGGATTCTATACGCATGTTCGGCATACCAAATTTCCCCGTTATCTCTTCTGAGCTTTTAAGTTACTTACATGACTAATCTCTCAGTCATAACTCATACGGACGTTACCCTCTCTTTATGGGAACAACCAACAAGGGTCACTCTTGGGAATTAGCAACAGTCCCAAATGACTCCTCTTAATCTTGCTTAAATAGATTATCCTTGTTGTTGATTCTAACCATTATAGGTCAAGTAATCTGACCCTACATATTTTCATCAGTCCTCTCAATCACGAGGATTTATATGCTTAGGGTTTAGTCTTTTAATAATGTAGTAATTAAAACTTTCTAATCATCCTACCAGTCCTTACCAGATTTCCCAAATCATGAAGGAGTTCTTCATTTGGATCTTAATTCTTAGCTAACCAGCCATCTCAATTGCAAGAGACTCTACCTGCTTTAGTAGGTAGCCATTGTCACACTTGTAACAGACCAATTTAGTTCATGTCCCTTTTCTAGCTCGTGCAGCTCCATAGCACAATTTATTCCACCTCTGTTATTCACACTCAGGCCTTATCAGTAATATTGATCAGTGCATCCCTACTCCTATAAGAGTAGTTATCATTTTCATAAAGGAACAATATAATTCCTTTGTTGGAATTCCGTATAAATTCCCAAATTACAGTTTCATTCTGCAGTCCTTCTCCTTAAAGAGAAAATGCAGATAACAATATCTCCTTACGCGACTCGTACATCAGCCCAAGTAGGCCAAGTGTTGTAACCATGCTCTAATACCAATTTGTAACATACCCACTATGACATAATATATTTTTTGCCTTTTTCTCGAGGGACAGAATCCCCGAAGTCCTACAGGGGCCTAGCGTAGGCTAGCTCTTCCCTTGTCCACCTCCATGTGATCATTGGTTACGACCACATGCCAAAAAAACTAGGCGCCTTTTCGCATTTCGCGACTTAGCGATATAGGTGTGTCAAGTCTTTCGACTCTACAAACCCTGAAATCTGAAATCTCACCTTCAAGGAGATCGATGGCTGCGAGTCTCCCCCTGATCCGATGGTCCTAGTCATATCGGGATTTTGGTAAACGGGAGTTTAGAAAGCAAGAGAGTCAAGTCTTTTGACTCTTCATACCGCAAAATCCGAAATGGGCTAAGGTACTCGACTCCACCCTTGTCTCGGTGTCATGTGACCTCCGGCTAAGACACAAGTCTCAGCACCTATCTCTTTTGGGTTTCGCGACTTCACAATTCCTGTTGCAAGTGTTCCTTACCTTTTGGAATGCCGAACCCTGAAATGCAATATAGGTCAATAGGGTGTTGGCTCCTTCCCTATGACAAGAACACGCCACCTGTCACCTCCACGTGACCCTTGTTGTAGGATGTCCCACTTGGCGTCCACGTGGCTCCTACATCTAGGATGTGCCACCAGTCTACCCGAGCCATCGGCTTTCAGGACTCAAGAGAACAACAAACTGTCATCCCCTTCTCTCTACAAACCCCAAATTTCGATACACGGGTTCTTGTACGAGATCCAATGATCCAGATTCTTTCATAGTTTTCCCCAAACTTGGGCCACTCACCAGGCGTCTCCTTCGATGGATGGTCCAGACCCTTTCGGGACTCCTCCTTTCTACCACATAGCACGTAGGGGTTTTGGGCACTGGGATTTTTCTACTTGCGAAAACGAGGGATCTTTCCCTTGGGTTTCTCGGGTGCCAAAATGCCGAAACCTATTCACTCTATACTGATTCGGGGTTTCGCATACCAGGATTTCATGAATTGTGAAGAGAAGGGGTCTTGCCCTTAGGTTTCCTGGGTGCCAAAATGTCGACTGAAAACCACGTGTCCTCTACAAATGGACAGTCTAGGTAACTCCCCTGGATCTTGGAATATATGGTCCTGATTCCTTCTCTATTTGTGAAGGCCAAAAAGGGGTCGAGGCATTATCGCCTATGTTCCTTCCTCCAATCTAGCGGTCGTGACAGACCTTAGATCCTCTGAAAGGATCTCATCCATTCATCTAGCAAATGAAAGGGTACTCTCTTTCGGTATTTGAAACTCGCTATCCTTCCTTAACTTTGTCAACTATGAAGGACTTGAGAGCGTTGCGCTCTTTCTCCAGGACTTGACTCTTAGAAGAGTCTTCAACACAACTATTGCACTCCTTCATCAAGGGGTTCTGGGGTTCTATTTGATCGCAAAGAGCCTATGCCTAATCGGCACTACCTCTCATGAACTTAACGAAATCCGTCCTCCAAGGGACTCAGGATGACTAGGCGAGTAAACCATCGCACATGCAACTACGCCTAAGATCAACGAGCTCATAGTTCGTGCTCTAGCTTAAGACACTACAGAACTCCAGAATTTATGAAAACAAGTCATGTTTGAACCCTATAATTCCTTTCTTGCCTAATTATATGACTCAACAGAAAATAGAAGGGATACAATATATCCATTAAGCATTCATTGACATTCCTGAAAGCAAGCATAGCATACCAATTCATACACTGTTACAACTAAATTACATAGGTTCAGAATTCACTTCTCTATTACAGGTTATCGCCAACGAACTGACTGTGGGTGTTCATCCTTCCACCCGACCATAGGATCAGAGGCATTCAATATTAGCACTCTGGCCACCCCCCTGCCAAGCCATGACATCACCAAGGAACTCTCACTCTTCTCTAGGGTTCTCTCTCTATTTTCAGTTTCTATTTGGGTCCTGTTTTCTACAACTCATAGATTTCTCACTCGCTTGTGGCCTCGGTCAGGTTTCTCAGATGCTCTTTTTCATCAAGCTCGTGGCCTTGTATTCATGATTCACTGGGGAGCTTCACGCCTCTCCCTTGGGAGCTTCCACCATCGTCTGGTGTCCCCCTCTCTTGCTACCTCTGTGTGTATAATTGTCACCTTCCTTCTGTTAGAAGGAAGCTCGGGTCCGCCTGGTCTATCAGACCCTGCGGTACTTTAGGATGACTTCTTGCAGCTAGACCATGCTCCCATTCATGGGGGTGGTTGGTAGTTCAACCATCGGTCCTTGCCTCATTAATTGATTTCTCTCCCCTAGTGATATCATGGCTAGTACTTTCAAGGCTTCACCCCCAAAGTCAGTTATTGGCAACTCAAACAATAATACATTTACATTTTCCTGATGCATTAGCATGGTAATTCCTATTTTATGATTAATTACAAATTGGGGGAAACAGGGTGTTACATCTGTTAGTAAATGTGTAGCATTGGTTAGAATTTTCAGGCTGTTAGATTTTATACCACCTACCACCTCCACGCTCATGAAAACCATACAGAGTATGATAGTAGTCCAGAGCTTTCTAATTGATGTTGATCGCGTCCTTACATCTGCAACATGGTTTCCCCCATCTAAAAATCCACAACCTGTGCCACAGGTCGTATTGTCAACAATTTGCCTTGCAACTGGTGCTTCCACAATTGCTTCATCTCCTTGCCTTTGTTCAGACTCAAACCCATAATAGCTACTAGACATGGTATCTTAAATGTAGATTGTGACTTTATTCCTCGGACTGTAATGAATGATGGAAGTGCTTCTACTTGGTTAGTTCCAATTGTGAACACATTACCCCGTGGGGTCGCAAACTCCTGACCAACAACATCTTGCACATGAATAATCTCAAAGATACCCTTATGCTTTTCTTTGCACTTAATGATTCCAACATGACCTTTGTTGTGACTTCCGGTAACCATTACAACATTACCATCATCAAGCTTGATAAAATCCTTGATCTTGCTTGTCTCTAGGTCAATCTTGATTGTATCATTGGCCTTAGCCAATGGGTATGGGTACCTAATTGTGCATCCATTACAAGTGTTGAGGTAAGGGATATATTCACACCCACCGCAAAGAAAAGATAGAAGCAAGCAGAATGGACCAAACAACAACAATTGTGGGTGTCCTGTTCTGTCGTCCCATCAAACCCTTCTTGAATGCTTTACACTCATTTTGAAGACAATATCCCAATGCCTGAGATGCGTTTCTTGCAGGTTCCAAATTTGACACTTGTTTGGCGCTTTGAAATTTGGACGTTGTGTGAGTCTTGTGAGCACATGACTTATTATGCCCGATGTTGTTAAGCAACCATGGAACATCATAATCATGACATTGCCACGAATTCCCTTAACAAGCATCTTCTATAAATTTCATCTCATCTCTTTGAATATTATCAACCTGGTTTTCTCTTATGATTCCTTGAGTTAACACTTCTCGAACAGAACAATTGGATACTCAAGAAATCGAGCATTCAAAAGTATGCCTATTAGTTCCTTTTCCCCATCAGAAAAATCACCCCAACACATGACCAACACTTGGATGTCTAGCACAAAGCTATGTCATGTTGATGGCAGGTGCTTGACTTTGTTGACACATGGATCGTTTCATTGACAACTAGTAAAATCGATGTCCCTCAAAATGGATGATAAAGCGTTGTTCACATAGATCTATGGCTCATCCTTCATGTGGCTTGGCACTTAGCACTAGGCTTTGGCTTGACTTGTGTGTTGATTGAAATTGTTGGAGATTGGCTCCTGACCAATAACTTGCTAGACTATTTATTAAGTTTAATATCATCTTTAAACACATTTTACTAGTACAAAGGCTAATTTATCTTGATGAAGTTGAATCAGGGCATAATAACACTGTGAAGGCATATGGAACAAGGACTTCCACCCTTCTTATACCTTCCTCCAATGATGCAAGTTAAAATCTCAGTACTAATTCTGGCATATACAATACTGGTGCTACGAGAATAACACTTCTCGATGCTATGGGAATAAACCCATTCGTGCAACAAGGAGAAAATTGAAAATTTAGTATCTGGATACTAACATTGGCTCCTTCTGGGGGATGATTCTCTCCCTGTGAGGCATCAAGAACAAGCAGACCACTGTGCCTTTTCCTCTATGCATCCGTGCAATGCAGCTTGCAAAATTTTGTCTCTGCATATGTTCACATTCCTTTGTGTTGTGCCTAGTCCATTGGGTTATGGAGTCTGTCAATAGCATTTCAAATTAGGCCCAAACTTCCACAACTTGTTCAAACTCTAACAAAATGTTGAAACCAAAATTTTTGCTACAAACCTGATTACACTATGCAAACTGTAAAAACAAATGCTCGAGAAGAGAGCTTATTGCCTTCTCTACTTCTAACCAATTTTATCGTCACTTGATCAAGTGAAATCATGTTTCCAATGAAACCATGATAACATCCAACTGACTGTAAAAACTCCTTGCATGCAGAATAAGATCAAAGAAAACTTCCTTGTGTGTAACAAAAATTTAACTTGTAACACATACTTACAACCACCATCTTCTTTGATTTGAAAATTTGCAAGGATGAAAACTTCTAAGAAGAATGAATCCATATAAATAGCTATCGGGTCATAGAAGAGAGAAGTAGATTGATAACCAAACATGGTTACCTTCACTTGTTGCTCGATGTGTACTTCAACTTCTGATGTATGGATGCCATAATCTAGTTCCAACTATTCATGACTAATGGGTAGAATTTTTTCATAAATCTGTTGATTAGCTTTTGTCACCATAAATATAGCAGGTTGTTGATAACTTTCCACAATTCTGTTATGTTTATCAGGTTCATCAACAACAATATGCTGAAGAAACACTTGTTCTTTATACTCATCATAAACATGAGATTTTCCATTCAAATAAAAAACTGCAGGTGCATCAAGAACAAGATCAAATGCATCTACATCTATGCAATCATCTTTCCTATCATCAATGGTATTTTGAAGATATTCCTTAACAAAATGATTTTCATCCTTGCAAACAGAGGAAAACTCTACTTTCTGTTGAATATGCTTCTTAAATACATCACAACAATTTTCAAAAAGACTTTCAGCTAAAAAGTTTCCTTTATAAAATATATTGAAAGCATCATGAAAACTTGCCAATGAGTCAACACTTGAAGCTGGAAGAGATTTGCACCAGTAGAGGGCTTCTCCCTTCAACGAGTATATGAAAAGCTTGATCTTGACATCCTCATGCACAATCTGACGTTCGTGATTAAACTCATGAAAATATAGCATATGCTTAGCCGGTACCTCCCAATCTTCTCCTTTAAATGTAGGAAGGGAACCTTCCCATTCACCTCTGCTAAGAATTAGGTTTGGAAAACCAACTACATCTGAAAATTCACAAAAGGCCAACCTTTGAGCCAAAATGGCTTCCATACTTGGATCCCCAGTGGGGTCACATTTTAATCTTTAGACAGTGGAGTCACCATGGTGAAATATCTACAATCATGTATCTGCCCCCTTCCTGTTCACCATCAAGAAGAAGATCTGATCATTGTCATTCTCCCAGGGAAGATATCTTTGTCGCTTTGTCCCTGGCAATGACACCAAAAGATGTTAGTAATAGAAGTTGCCCCTAAACTACTATAGGGTCAAGCCTAGCACATCTTCGATTATTGCAATGATTTTATAAATAAGGATGTGTTTTGGGTTTTGAAAGAAGGTGGATTAGGTAGATGGAAAGAGAAAGAATAAGAGAAACAGGATAGATGCAGATCAGTAAAAACACCATTGGGCATGGAGTCAAGTAAACACCATGTTGATCGAAGGCAATCAGATTGTATATCAGATAAAACGTTTATATGTAAATGGGTAAAAGAATAGGGAGTAAACAAAAAGTAGAACACCTCATCAAACCAAGATTCTCTTTATCAAATGGATGCAATGGTACTTGAAACAAAACACACAGATAATAGGCAGTCATGGAAAAATCTTTACTGCTCGGGAATCTATCATCCATGAGAATCCATTGATTCTCAATGTCTGTTCTTAGCCTGTTGTTGATGAACTTTTCCCTCACCATGCCAGTGCCCTTCAATGTGACTGTCGCTATCACTATGACTATGATCATGCCCGTGATCACTATGACCAAGTAAAAAAAATCATGGCAATATTAAAAATAAGCCCAAATGTAGAAACAATAAACATTAGACGACCATCAACTACACCTCTAATGTGAAGTATCCTATCAATATCCTCATAGATGAGAATTCCAGTGAGAAACCAAATAAGTTGAATGGATAATAGTGCACCTAAAACCCCAAGTTGAAAAAACCCATATGTCTGACGAGATGTTGCTTCCCATCATGATGCCCATATTGCAAACAAAGAAATTGCAAATCCAGCAACATCTGTTAGTAAATGTGCAACATCGCTTAGAATTTTCAAGCTGTTATCTTTTATACCACCTACCACCTCCATGCTAGTGAAAATCATATAGAGTATCACAGCAGTCCTGATCTTTCTAATTGATGTTGATCACGTCCTTGCATCTACCACATGATTTTGCCCATCTGAAAATCCACAACCTGTGCCATAGGTCGTACTGTCAACAATTGGCCTTACAACTGGTGCTTCCACAATTGCTTCATCTCCTTGTCTTTGGTCATACCCAAACCCATAATAGCTACTAGACATGGTATCTTAAATGTAGATTGTGACTTTATTCCTCGGACTGTAATCAATGCTGGAAGTTCTTCTACTTGGTTAGTTCCAATTGTGAACACATTACCCTGTTGGGTCGCAAACTCTTGACCAGCAACATCTTTCACATGAATAACCACAAAGCTACCCTTATGCTTTTCTCTACACTTAATGATTCCAACACGAGATATTTTGTGACCTTCAGTAACCATTACAACATTACCAACATCAAACTTGATGAAATCCTTGATCTTGCCTGTCTCTAGGTCAATCTTGATTGTATCATTGGCCTTGGCCAATGGGTCTAGGTACCTAATTGTGGGTCCATTACAAGTGTTGAGGTAAGGGATGTATTCACACCCACCACAAAGAAAATATAGAAGAAAGCAGAATGGACCAAACAACAACAATTGTGGGTGTCATGTTCTGTCATCCCATCAAACCCTTCTCGAATGCTTTACACTCATTTTGAAGACAATATCCCAATGCTAGAGATGTGTTCCTTGCAGGTTATGAATCCAACACTTGTTTGGCGCTTTGACATTTGGATGTTGTACAAGTCTTGTGATCACACCACTTATTATGCCTGATGTTGTTAAGAAACCATGGAACATCATAATCAAGACATTGACACAAATTCCCTTAACAAGCATCTTCTATAAATTGCATCTGATCACTCTGAATATTATCGGCCTGGTTTTTTCTTATGATGGCTTGAGTTAACACTGCTCGAACATAACACTTGGATACTAAAGAAATCAAGCATTCGAAAGTATGCCTATTAGTTCCTTTTTCCCATCATAAAAATTGCCCCAACACATGACCAACACTTGGATGTCCAGCACAAAGCTATGTCATGTTGATGGTAGTTGCTTGACTTTGTTGACACATGGATATTTTCATTGACAACTAGTAAAATCGACGTCCATCAAAATGGATGATCAAGCGTTGTGTACATAGATCCATGGCTCATCCTTCATGTGGCTTGGCTCTTAGCACTAGGATTTATCTTGACTTGTGTGTTGATTGCAGGTGCTGGAGATTGGCTCCTGACCAATAACTTGCTAGAATAATTATTAAGTTTAATATCAACTTTAAACACATTTTACTAGTACAAAGGGAAATTTATCTTGATGAAGTGGAATCAAGGCATAATAACACTGTGAAGGTGTATGGAACAAGGAATTATACCCTTCTTATACCTTCCACCAATGAGGCAAGTTAAAAGATCAGTACTACTTCTGGCATATACGATACCATTGGTATGGGAATAACACTTCTCGGTGCTATGGGAATAACCCCATTCCCGCAACAAGGAGAAAATTGAAAATTTAGTATCTGGATACTAACAATATTGAAGAGCATGCTTGAGGAATGTGTTTGTGATATTTGGTTTATGACTTGAGGCACATCATTGGAGGCATGGTACATGTTGGTTGAGATCTACTTGGTGAGATACATTGTTGGTTCATATATTGGTCTATTGGTATATGGTGTATGAAATGATATGGTATATGGTTGGTACATGGTATGGTGTTGATGTACATGGTTGATGGTTGAGTCATATGGTACATGTTATGGTGCATGGTTGATGTACGGTTTGGTATAGGTGTTGCTGCATGGTTGACGCACTTGTTGTGGTACATATTGTTGTACATGGTTGGTGGTATAGGTTGAGGTATAGGTTGGTACTTGGTTGAGACACATATCTTGTGATGGTATGTGGTGATATTGGTATATGATTGGTAGAGGAATGTGTTGGTGATGTTGGAAATCTAGTTGAGAGTTGTCCTTGATGTATGATCCATATGAGAGGATTTGGTTGAGTATATGTGACAGTGACAGGTTGGATAGGTTGATAGTGACAGGTTGATGTGATAGGTTGGATATAGTGTCTGGTTGACATGTTACAGGTTGTTGATAGTGGTAGTGATAGTGATAGTCGCAGTGATTGGGATAGTGATAGTTGATCTAAACTTATACTTTAGGGAAGTAGGATGAGGAAAGAAAAGGGGGTTGTAGCCTCATTTTGGTTGGAGCAGGAGAATAAGGTAGTTGGAGATTCCCTTAGGTTGGAGCCTGATAAATAGGTGGTTGTATCCACCTTCGCATTGGAGCCGAAGAACCTATGGGATTGTATCCTCCTTCTAGTTGGATATAGAGAATTCAGAGACTTGTATCTTCCGTTAGTTTGGAGCCTTAGAAATGGGGGTTTTATCCTCCTTCCAGTTTCTGTTGGATAGTTGTGAAGTTGGTGCTTCCTATGAATGAAACTTGATATATATAAGAAATCATTCTATGGTTTTCTCCCATTTGGGTTTCCATGTAAATACTAGTGTATTGTGTTCTTGATGTGATGTTGATGTGATGTTTCTTATGTTTACATGCTTATTATATATATATATATATATATATATATATCTTGTATGCATTCATAAATGATAGATTGATGATATATTGTTGAACATTGTTGTTAAAGTGAAATAATATATATTGTGGTTAAAAGTGGTATAAAGTGCTCATACTGATTCACCCCCCCTCTCTTAGTATTCCAACATACATTTTTTGAGTTTATGACTTGATTCATCATTGTTGCAACCAAATATTATGTCATCCACATAGACCATTGTGACTAACAAACTATCTTTTTCAATTCTAAGATAGATATTGATGTTAGACATGCCTCTTTTGAATCCGTGTTGCAATAGTTACTTATCTAGTCTTTCATACCATGCTCTAGGTTCTTGTTTAATGCCATAGAGTGCCTTCTTCAATCTATACACTTTTTATTATTTGCATGGTTGTTCAAATCCTTTTGGCTGCTCTGTGTAGACTTCTTGTTTTAGGTCTCCATTCGTAAATGAAGAATTTACATGCATCTGATAGACTTTAAATTTTTTAAAGCATGAGCATTCTAGAAATAATCTGATGGATTCCATTCTTGCAAGTGGAGAAAATTTTTCTTCAAATTCAATCCCTTCTACTTGTGCATACCCTTTCCACACTAGTATTGTTTTATTTCTTATAATTTGACCATCTTCATTAAATTTGTTTTTAAAGATCCACTTGGTCCCTACCACATTTTTATTTTTCGGTCTTGGAACAAGTTCTCAGGTCTGGTTTTTCTCTATTTGATGCAACTCTTCATTCATGGCTTTGATCCAGTCTTCATATTTACTAGCCTCTGCAAATGTTTTGGGTTCTATTATGGATAGTAAGGATTTTTCTATTTTTTCTATTATTTTTCTTCTTGTTTCAACTCCAACACATTTATTACCAAGGATTAGACTTTATGGATGATCTCCTTGTACTTTCCTTGATGGTGTTTTTGTAACTCGTCTTGGTGACTCTTCTTTTGAATTTTATTATGATTCTTCTTCATCTGTTTCTTCTTCAAGTTGTGATTCTTCCTTTTTTATATCTATACTTTCTTCTCCATCATCATCATCTCTTATTATTTCATCAATTTGTGGATCAACTTGATATTTGATCCCTTTTTTTTTAGATCATCCATTTTTACATTTTCACTTTCCACAATCTTGTGTAGCCTTAGATTATGACATCTATAGGCCTTTATGGTGGACGAGTAACCAATAAATATTCCTTCATCGATCATGGAATCAAAGTTTCCTAGGTTATCATCATCTCTCTTTATGTAGCATTTTCTCCCAAACACTTTCAAATGCTTAATTGATGTTGGTTGGCCATACCATAAGTCATATGGTGTTTTTTCATAGTTAACTCTAAGTTGTCCTTTGTTAAGTATGTATACATTTGTATACACTACTTCTCTCCAGTATATATCTAGTAGCTTGGCTTGATTTAGCATAGTTTTTCCTACCTATTGAACATTTCTATTTTTCCTTTCAACAACTCCATTTTGCCAAGGAGTCCTTGGACTAGAAAAGTGTCTTTTGATTCCATGAGTTTCAGAAAATCATTGAATTTGTGGGAAGTAAATTTCACTCCATTGTCTGACGTTTTGGGGGGATTTCTTCTTGGATTAGTATTTCTTATGTTCTCATTTATTTTTGGAGAGAGTGCATATATTTGTTGAGTAGAGTCAGTCTTTGTCTGGTTCTTTTCTCTTTTGAATGAGCTCTAAAGGGAATCTGCATAAGTCTTTGGGTTTTTATCACTCTTTTGTACTTCATATTTCAAGGCTTTATCAGTTTCCTTGTGATCATAACCCAATCCATCCTTATTACTTGATGATATTTTCCTATTAAAGATGTCATCCAATATTTTTGAACTACTTTCAAACTTTGAAAGGTTAGTGCATTTTTCAAGTGTCCTTGTTAGAATAACTATTTCGGCCTCTAATTTTTCATATTTTTTTCCTTGTCATTAAGTCGTTTAATTAAGACTTATTCAATTATTTTATCTTCTTGTAGTTGAGTTTTCAAATCAATAATGATTTGTTCTATTTTCTTGATTCTTTTTTAAACTTCTTCTTCTCTTGATTTTTATTCTTTCTTATAATCTAATAGTTGTTCTTTTAATGATTTGTTCTTCCTTCTACATCTTCTTAGTTCTTTGAGGGATCTAATGAGTTGTCCTTCAAGATCAATTTCTCCTTCAAATTTTGGCACAACTAAATTTGAACCCAAAATCCGACGAGATCCTGTGAGGCCACCCAAAAAATAGGCCTTGTCGTCGGATTTTACCTTTAAAAATTGAAGTTTTCTTGTTTTTCTTCGAATTCTCCCCGACAGTCATCGATATTCAACTAATAAGGCATTTCCATTAGTTTTTATATGTCTAGGCATATGATGTTCGATGGAAATGGATGATACATATGTGGAATTGATGTGTAGGAGGTATGCCTTTTTATATATATATATATATATATATATATATATATATATATATATATTTAATATTTATAGAATTATTGACTGGTATTGGTACTTTATTGTATAAATTAGTGTTCAAGTTTAATTATGTCATTTTCTAGTATGTCAGTATATATTGTAGGAGACATTTCTTAATTATGAAAAAAAACACTCTCATTTATTTTCTAGTACATACATTTTGTCGGGTTTTGGGGAATTGCGAATGACGTGAGGGGGGGGGGGGGAGATGAGCTTCCACCTTCATGTGGTTGGCCTCGCTCAATAGAGAATATTAAACAATTCTCGAAACAAAGAGAATCTCGGTAAGGTTAATGCACAACTATGTTTATTTCACCTAGTTTGTTATTATATAATATTTAATAACTGAAAAATAAGGCGTGCCTACTAATGTACTTGAAATCAATGCATATAAATGGCATATGAATGGGGCCAACATTGAAATTTTTTTAATTTGTGCTTTTATGGACTGAAATTTGACATGGTTAGATGTAATATACCAGATATAAAAAGTATGCAGAATAGAAATAAAATGCGAGAAATGGAAAAATAACAACAATATAACCAGAACAATCACCACAATAGCACTGAAATGATATAAGAACAACAACAGAAATAACACTTTGATTCTGAAAGCAATGTTCATAGGCCTCTTTGAGGGGGCAACCTCCAGTTGAGCAATGCTCTATTACAATATTATCCAAGCTAGGGTTCTCATACCCTCGACTCCTATTTATACTAAATATGTCTATTAAAAGAAGTATCTAGAGGAAGATCCTTCTAGAAGTGAAAGCTTCTATTAGGTCTTCTTACATCTGCCTTATTCTATTTTATTGAAAGGCCTTATTAATATTGACCTTTTTTACATCTGAATATAGTGTTCTACCTATGTGCGGGTTAGGACCCTAACATGTCCGCCCCCTTAAAAACAACCTTGTCCTCAAGGCTTGAGATGAGAAAATTCTTGCAAAATGGTAGTCGGTTCCCAAGTGGCATCTACTGGAGTTGTATCTTTCCACTGGACTAGCACTTCCTTCATGGTTCTCTGACCTAAGCGATGCTCACACTGGTCCAAAACTACTTCTGTTTGTAGCCAAATGGATCCTTCTTCAGCTAACTCAGGAAGGTTGGTTTGAATTTGGCACTTAGCTCCAATCACCTTCTTTAAGCATGAAACATGAAAAATAGGATGTAGCTTCAAATGGTTGGGAAAAGCTAATTGATAGGCTACCTGTCCCACATGATTGAGAACGGTATAAGGACCATAAAATTTGGGCGCTAGCTTCTGACAATGATCGGCCTTGAGGGAAGTTTTCTTGTAAGGTTGCAGTCGAAGAAACACCTGATCCCTTTCTGCAAATTGATGTTCCGAGTGACCTTGATCTTCTTGTTTCTTCATGTGATTCTGTGCCATGACCAAATTCTCTTTGAGGGTACGGAGAATAGCCTCTCGAGCTGTAAGTGTTTGGTCAACCGCCTGGACCTTCGAGGCACCTAGTAAGTATGAGAGAACTGAAGGTGGCTTCTGTCCATATACCACTTCAAAAGGAGTCATGCATGTAGCTATATGGAATTAAGTGTTGTACCACCATTCGCGAGGGGTAACCATTGAGCCCACTGATTTTGATTTTTTGAGGAAAAACACCTCAAATATGTTTCCAAAAAATTGTTGACAACTTCTGTTTGGCCATCAGTTTGGGGATGATAAGTTGTGCTGAGATGAAATTCGGTGCCTTGTATCTTGAACAGTTCTTGCCACAAATTGCTTGTGAAAGTTAGGTCGCAATAAAAAACAATAGAGTGCGGCATGCCATGAAGATTGAAGACCTGATCCATGAAAATTTGAGCCACTATGGATGTTGTAAACGGGTGTTGAAGGGCACAGAAATGAGCATACTTGGAAAGGTGATCAACAACCACCATGATGACTGATTTATTTCCCGATTTGTGTAAGCCAGTAATAAAATCCACAGAGATATCCTTCCAAATAACAGGTGGAATTGAGAGTAGTTTTAGTGTGCCCGGAGATTTGATTGTTTCTCCCTTGTTGTGTTTACACACATCACATTCAGTAATGAAATTACAAATTTCTTGTTTCATACCATCCTAGAAAAAGGAACGTTTGACCCTGTCATAGGTTTTGGTGAACTTGGAGTGCCCTGCTATGGGTGTAGCATGAATCTCAGAAAGTATCGTGGATTTAAGCTTTGATTGTTTACTTAAATACAAATGACCTTTGTATCTAAGTTCATCATGGAGCCAAAAGTACCCTAGGGAATTTGGAGCATTGGATTGCATTTGTTGGATCAGATGTGAAATTTTGGGATCTTGTAGCCATTCTTGGCGAACGGCTTGGATCCAATTTGGTACAATGAATGAAAGAGAAAAAAGGGATATTTCATCTTCATATTTTCAGGAAAGTGCATCCACAACCACATTGTCTTTTCCTTTCTGGGGGAACTCAAAAGGGGCAGACGAGGTCAATTTTTTTTCCAAAAAATGATATGGATGAAAGTGATAAGGGAGAAGAGATGAATCCAATGGAATAGGTCTCAAATAATGGTGAACAAATTTCTAGACTTTTTTTTTTTTTTACACCTGCAAAGTTATACTCCGGTCTGAAGAATACTGCAGTGATGAAATGCCCAAATGCTTAACCAGGAAGAAATGTGTAGTGATTTGGCAACCTGAACAAAGTTGCGCGGCAATAGATCTTGTTTGTTTTAATTTGTTTATGTTTTTGTCCCCAAGGGTTAGGTATTTAAGGGTTCTACAGACAAGGGTTTTCCCTATGCTATAGCTCTTTGATATATGTGTGGGGTCCAACAATAGTACTCATCCCAATATCTCAGGGCACTAAATAAGGAGGATAGACTGTAGCCTTAGTTGTACCACCTGACTACCTAGGTACTAGAGAGTATCTTCCCGAGTGTTGTTCTCGCTGACACTATAGAAGTCAAGCGACCGATCAGTTTATCTAAAGAGGGCTTCAGGTAATCTAGGTCGATCCATACATAGGTGTTGTCTGACTCAAAGGGTTACCAATAGGGGTTACAAGGGTGGCCAACATGTGTGCGCTTAAGTACCACTTGTATTTCCTGCGTGTATGAATCCCTCAACCACGGGTTTATGCATGTAACGATAGATCTCTATGGATTAAAGATGTCGAAATACATCTCTACCTTGAAAAACATTTAACCCACACTTTCTACCGAGGAACGTTCTCTGATACCACTTGTAATATATCAGATATAAAAAGTATGCAGAATAGAAATAAAATGCGAGAAATGGCAGAATAACAAAAATATAACCAAAACAATCACCACAATAGCACTGAAATGATATAAGAACAACAACATAAATAACACTTTGATTCTAAAATCAATGTTTATATGCCTCTTCGAGGGGGAAACCTCCAGTTGAGAAGCTCTCTATTACAATATTATCCAAGCTAGGGTTCTCATACCCTTAACTCCTATTTATACTAAATATGTCTATTAAAAGAAGTATCTAGAGGAATATCCTTCTAGAAGCGGAAGCTTCTATTAGGTCTTCTTACATCCACCTTATTCTATTTTATTGAAAGGCCTTATTAATATTGACCTTTATTACATCCGAATATATGTTTCTACCTATGTGCATGTTAGGACCCTAACATTAGACTAGACACATTAATTGACGATATGGGATGGTTTATAGACTCAAACATGACTTGCAAAAACAATTCGATAATCAAACAACAAGGTTATAGAATAATTAATGTGAACGGGGCCAATGTTGAAATTTTTTCAAGTTTTGCTTGTATGGACTAAAATTTGACATGGTTAGACTAGATGCATGCATTGATGGTATCGGAGGGTTTTTGGACTCAAACATGACTCACAAAAACAATTAGACAATGAAATGACAGGCCTATAGAATAATTAATGTGAATGGGGCCAATGTTGAATTGTTTTCAATTTGTGCTTGTATGGAATGAAATTTGATATTCTAGGACAACACACATGCATTGATGGTATGGGATGGTTTCTAGACTCAAACATTACTCAAACAAACAATTCGAAAAACAAAATTCTCCGGTTATTCTATCAAAATCCAAAAATGAGGTGTGTCTACTCATGTACTTGACCCCGCTTATAAGTGACATGTGAATGGGGCCAGAATTGATTTGTTTTCAATTTTTTCTTGTATGGAATGAAATTTGACATGGTTAGACTAAAAAAATACAATGAATGTATGGGAGGGTTTCCAAAATCAAACATGACTCACATAAACAATTTGATAATCAAGCAACAAGCCTATAGAATAATTAATGTGAAGTGTTATTGGATAAATCCGTAAGTGCGGACACAAACTGATCTCCCTAGATCCACCTGGATCTAGAACAAAGAAAGATAGAATATGACTCTTTCCCTAGATTTCAACTATTGAATTAAATAGGAGGCAAGAAAAAAGAACATACCTTATTATCGCTTCCTTTGATCTTTGTTTCTCTCGCTTCGCTCTAGTGCTCTTGTGCAGCCAAGATCAAGACAACACAAACCAAACAAAGTGAAGAAAGCACAATCTATTCAACAATCAATCTATGTATATGATCAAGGAGTTATACAATAAAGTGGACTTAGCTTTATGGGAAAGGGACATATTACTGTATCATATTAATAGAAAGTAAAGATTACAACCTGAGACTTGATGTCGCAAACTTCCTTTCGATGGCCCTTGGCTCTGACACACACACTTGCTCACTTGCATGAAGAAGATCAACTCCTTTGGATGAACTTGCTGGAGTCTCCTAGCTACTGTAGCATCAGTCCTTCACACAATTCTTTCACCAATTCTCCAATGAATATTGCTTCTAACTTTTTCCATGAGAATTCCCTCAATATATAGGAGAGAATGAATTAGTTACTTGGATAAGAATGATCCCAAAATATCAGGGAATCCAGTACTAGGATAACCATTTGAATGCCATCTCATCCTTCTAGAAGATTCCCTTCTAGAAGCATCGAGAATTCACCTTTTTCCTTACTTTAGAAAGAGTTTGCACCCTAGCAGTTCAACACAGTGCGAACTTCTCACACCCTGGCTTAAGGTAGCCTGCGAGAATCAGGCATTCTCGTAGGCAAATATACTAGCAGCCTGCGAACAATCTTCAAAAATGATTTTTCTGGAAGAGATGAAAATAACTTTTTCTCAGGAGAAAGTTCTTATGAAGAGGCTGAGTACACCATCATCAATACATCATCACGACGACCAAAATCATGGGTAACATGAAGGACTAGATGAATTAATACATAAATATGACATCAAATTTTGATATGAATATTCCTAAATCCTCTATGAATATACAGGATCAAATCCTATTTCATAAAATATTTGGTTATTTTATCATAACCCAAAAATAAGGTGCACCTCCTCATGTACTTGAAACGGACACATATAAGTGAAATGTGAATGGGGCCAACATTGAATTTTTTTCCATTTGTGCTTGTATGGACTGAAATTTGACATGGTTAGACTAGATGCATGCATTGAATACATGGGAAGGTTTTTGGACAAAAAAATGACTCAAATAAAAAGTTCAACAATCAAATATTCTTTTTTTATTCTATCAAAACCCAAAAAGAAGGCGTGCCTGCTCATGTACTTGACTCCGCTTATAAGTGACATGTGAATGGGGCCAACGTTGACATTTTTTCAATTTGTGCTTGTATGGAATGAAATTTGACATGGTTAGACTAGACGCATGGAATGATGGTATGGGAGGGTACAATTCGAGAAAAAAAAAACACATTTTTAAAGGTAAAATCCGACAACAAGGCCAATTTTTTGGGTGGCATCGGAGGATGTCATTGGATTTTGGGTTCAAAAATAGTTGTGAAGGATTCTTAGTTGGAACAGTTCTTTGAGAAATACCATGAAAATCATTCCCATGGGCATCCATTCCCACCTATAATGATCAATAAATGCCATCATCGTAAATGTCATCATTGTTGTCATAGTATTGTAGCAGCAAAGTTTTGATGAAGATGATGTTCGTCATTCTTATAGAAATTTGGTCGAAACTGTTCGAAAACATGGGAATTTGGCCCATGTGTTTGGTGGAAAGAAGAATAAGCTATATGAAATTTTGTATTTAAATAATGATTTCATACTAATATTCTTTATGGAGAAAAAATGTAGTTAGATGAGAGAAAAAAACAAAGACAAGACATAACTAATGAAGCTTGTGAAATTTATCAAGTTCTTATTTTTTGATGGTATTGCATTCCCTTGCAATATTAGATGTGGGGACATGTGTCTCAAACAAATTTTAAAATAAAAAACTAAAATAAATTGTATTAGGACTAGACATGGGAAATAGCGACCTGTGAATGGGGCCAATGTTGACATTTTTTCAAATTGTTTTTGTATGCACTGAAATTTGACATGGATAGATTGTTCGCATTCCTTGATGATATGGGAGGGTTTATAAACACAAATATGACTCACATACCCACTCTCTATATCCTATCTCATCCTCGTTTCATTTGAAATTTCTCGGATTAACGTCATGCATGGAACTCCCAACATACCCATCGTCATGGTCGTTCTCTTTATATTCATCTCCTATGTCGCTCAAAACCAACATCATGCCAATTAAGCCCATGAGTTTTGTGAAAATAATAAGTCATTAGATGAGATTTCATATTTAAATAGTGATTTCATACTAATATTCTTTATGGAGCAAAACATTACTTAGATGAGATCCAAAAACCAAGACAAGAAATAATTGATGAAGCTTGTGCAATTTATCAAGTACTTCTTTATCGATTTTATTGCATTCCCTTGCAGTACTAGATGTGGGAACGTGTATCTCAAATGAATTTTAAAATAAACAACTAAAAGACATTATACTAGGACTAGACATGGGCAATAATGACCTGTGAATGGGGCCAATGTTGAAATTCTTTCAAACTGTTTTTGTATGCAGTGAAATTTGTCATGAATAGACTGTTCACTCAAAACTAAATTACCACTTGTTTGTTTGTTTATCTATTTTTTCACCACATCAATCATTGTTTGAAATGATTGCATCATCATGTTTTGTTTCTATATTTACCTATGTAATTAGTTTTTTTAAATCTATCCATGTACCTAGGAAATTGTTAAGAACCAAATATCAATATAGCATAACAAAACCTTAGAATAAGTACTCAACGCCTTGAAAAAGAGAGAATTTCAGATAATATGACTCTTTGAGGGGGAAACCTCCTTTTACCCCACATAAATGTTCAAGTACAATATGATTTCAAATGAAAATGTCTCCTTGCTATATATAGGAGACTAGGAGGTATAATTACAACTAATGGAATCAAGCTAACATAAATAAAATAACATTACTAATGTAATATGCCCCAATTAAGGGGTAATGAGCCAATATTAGGGCTTAACATGCCCCTCCCCTTGAGACAAGTGTTGTCCACAATGCTTGAGTAACTCTGGATGCTTCTGTATAAAAGACTCATCTTCCCAAGTGGAATCTTCAGCCCGTAGTTTCCTCCATTTAATGAGATACTCTAAAATGGATCTATTCCTCAGCTGGAGAATTCTTGTGTTAGTGATGGCTTCGGGCTCTAATATGATTTTTCCTTCATCATCAAGTTCTAGAAATATAGTTTGAACTAGGATCTTTCCACCTATAACCTTCTTTAAGCATTAAACATGGAAAACTGGGTGTACTCGTGAAGATGCAGGCAACTCCAATTTGTATGCCATAGTACCAATCTTTTGCAACACCTTATAAGGGCCATAGTACTTTGGTGATAATTTATTATCC